>JAKTPV010000054.1:0-109022 GCA_030556335.1 Myxozyma vanderwaltii | reverse complement strand
TACTACTACTACTACTACTACTACTACTACTACTACTACTACTACTACTACTACTGTTGCGATATATATTCAAATTGAATGCAAAGTCCGTGCACATGTTAAGTATGCGTGATCTTTACTGGTTTATGGTGTTGCCATCATCTCTTTTTTTTTTTTTTCAATTCTTTCCATAGGTCGTTCCGCTCATTTTTCATCTTCAATATAATTTCCTTGCGTTGTATCTTACCGCCCGCTGACCGTACAATCAAAACCGCTCCTCCATCGCACAATACCGTTGCTCCCCGTCATCACCATCATCGCCTATTTCAGATGGTTAAAAATTAAATCAATTTTGAATCAATTGATATGCCATTTTTTATTTTCTAATTTAAATTCGGAAACCAAAGTACAACTAACACAAAATTACTGCAGATCAGAACTGATCGTCCGCGAAAAAATGGCAATTCGTAAATCAATTTAGCTGTCTAAAAATATGCTCCCGACAGTTCTAGTCTACCGTCTACGCGAGATGAGCCTTTTTTTGTTCTTAAATTATCGGAAGCGGTGGCCGGAACTTATGTTTGATATGAAAAGAAAGGAAATCAGAAAGAAAATCTTATTGTTGCTTAAATAAACTACAAAAGTTGCCAAGGAAAATATTAATAAAAATGTAAATATTAGAAATTTAAAAATTGGTGGAGGAAGGTACCAAATGGTACTATTAAAACTGGACTCAACAACTCGTGAAACACTTATATTAAATAAGGGTCTACACCTAAATCAACGAAGGATATTACTAACTTTTTATTGCTCCTTTCTCTTTTGAGCAAACTAGCCACATTGAGCGCCACAGTACAGTACATTTCCATTACTTTTGCACATTTGACAGTTTCCTGCCCTCCTCCACCACAGTACAGCTTGGATTTTTGAATTAATTCAATTAGAACAATGATTGAATATTTATAACTATTATGCTGCCTGTGTCACTCACTCCTGCACAACGACCATGGCATAAAAAACTAATCTTAATTCTACCTGGGTTACAGGCCCTTCTATCAATCGAGAGGCAGTTGTAGAAGGCTCGACTGTGATAGACACCTCTTCTGCCACCATTGTCAAATTATCCTGAACACTTTGAATGTACCTACTCTTTAGCTGAGTTCCAGGTTCATGTAAATCTTGATGCCCCCGCTCTAGCTATGATATCTTTAGACTGTAGCCACATATGGAAGGAATAGCGTATATTCGTTCATGAGATTGATTCAACACTGGAGGAACTGAACTGGAAGGGAGCTCAGAGGCAGAATGGTCTCTTCGAGTGGTTGAAGGCCATACACCACCAAGGGCACCACACGGCCTGCCTCTGCCCTGAACAGGAACTAGTATCCAATACAGGAAGGGGATGAGATCCGGACCGTTCCTGCAATACTTTCTATTGATCATGTCTTGAGTATGAAGCTGAATAACAGCAAAAAGACGTATCTCTACACTATGCTTGAGGCATAATTGCTGCGGTGCAGTTACGGTTGTTATGCCATTATGTTGGAAGTTCCTGAAGAGTTGCAAGCAATTAAATACCCTTTTGGAGTCACCATGTCCTCCGTTTAAGAAAGCCTTGAAAAGAGCATGACCGGCTCTCAATCTACTAGTTACAGCTATCCCAAACTGTGGCCTGCAGATAATCCAAACAGCAATTACATTTTACTCTCATCTTATCCAGGTAGCCTCAATATAAAGCATTACGGCAGGAGGCCTATTCGCCTAAAAATTCTGAAGATTTTTGATCGTAAGTAAACTTGGTTGGGCTGTCTAGAAAGGCAGCAAAGTGAGAAATTGTATGGTGGTACGTATATTGTGGCTAAGCCGAGTTAACTCGCCCAAAAGGGAAAGGCGCAATGACGATATGGTGATATCTGTTGTAGAAATAGGTAGACCCCCAACAGATTTGCTGTTTGCGTTCAGCACGTCGCTATTTACAGAACTTTCGTCCTTTTCCAAGACTCGAACCTATTGAGACCGAATGGGTATTCACAAAACAAAAAAAATCAAATCGGCTAAAACAAATTTTGAGGACCTTGTAGGATTTCAGCTTCACGTTAAATAGGTTATACTTTTTTGCCAGATCTCCTATCTCATTAGACTTCCTAGCTCATTTTTAATTAACATTTCATTTTACTTCGTGCACGTACAAAAATTCTTGGGTCTACCTAAATCGACCAACCAGATTGCTATATCGACCGACGCTATTCCAATTTAGGGAAAGCTCACTTAGCCCAGCCACAGTGTACGTACCACTTTACTTTGTCGCTCTTCTGCTCTCAAAGTCTCGCTTTGCTGCCCGTGTAACCCCAACATATTTACTTTGATATAACCAACTTCATAAACCCTATATCATAAACCCTATAATTTCATGCAAAGAGCATGAGTATGCCGTTTCCAAATGCAATAAACATGCTACTGGCGCTCTTCTAGATTGTGGCCGAGCTGGCCACTATGACACGAGAGGAAGAATCCATAGGTGGACCCCTCAAAGGAGCGAAAGAGAACTGGGTCAAAAAAATGCAGGTGTTAATGAAGGTCACAATACACCCCGAGTCCCTTTACAGGAGGGCATGGTGACTTCAAACGGATATTTGATCGCTTTCGACTCTTCTGGAACTCCCAGCATGTTGGTATAACAATCGCAGCTGCACAGCAGCAATTAAGGCTTAAGTATAGTACAGATATACACTTGTTTGCTATTGTCAGACCTCATATTCACTAATATGCTCTTTAGAAGATATTGCAGGAAAATTCAAAGCTCCCTGCAAAGGTCAGCCTACTCTTGAACCTTGCAACTGCGTGACTCGAACGGCATATGAACTGCCTTGCTTCTATATTATTTCGCAACGGAAACAGGCTAATACTATGACTCTGCTCGAGGATATACATCATCAGTAGTAAATCACACGTCCAGAACCAGGTGCTCTTTCTGTGCTTGCAGTATCATGCCCTCTTCCTGTATTAGATTCGATACCTGTCCAGCGCAATGGTCGGCCATGGGGTGCCTTTGGGGGTATGCGGCCTTCATCTTCTCGAAGAGATCCTTCTGCGTTTGAGCTTTCTTCCAAGTGTGCTCCCCCAGTGTTAAAAACAAAACTAATGAGCAGATATATATTAATCCTCCTATAATTGGCTACAGTTCAGGATGTTACTGCTAAAGAGAGGGCATCAGGACCTGTATTAATCTGGATCCCAGCTAGAAAGGACTAATATGCGAAGTTTTCAGGCTGATTTCATAGAGGTGGCAGAAGATGATACAATAGTGGTTGAGTCTTCTACAGTTGCCTCTCAATTGGTAGAAGGGCCAGTAACCCAAATCGAGTTAGGATTAGATTTAGGTTGTGATGTGGTTGTGGAGGAGGATTAGCCCATGCAGAGTCCTAGTTAAGAACATGTTGTGTTGTGATAAATTAGACTTAAGAATCTATTCTGTATTGTGGTGGTGGAGAGCAGGATAGTGTCAATGTGCAAACTAATGGAAAGGTACTGTACTGTGGCGCAATTTGTGGCTTATTTTCCCAAAATGGAATGGCGTCGGTCGATATAGCAATCGGGTCGGTCGATTTAGGTAGACCCAAATTTTTTCCGCCGTTGAAAGTTATTTAATTACGGAAGGAAAATTTGGTAAATCAATTCAGCTTTTGCGGAATGTACAGATAATTCTTAAAGAGGTAGTAACTACGCTTATGACGCGTTAATAGTACTTTTTTCATCTTCTTGTTTTTCGCCATTAGAAGCCTAAAAGGAATTTATTAAGGAAAATACCCAGATTTTTCTGTTAAAATTCATTAAAGAAGAAATGGAGTGTTACTGGAGATCGAGTTGGTATATGTAGTCCAATAAATAAAAAAGCGGACCTATTCTAAAACTTGAAAGAATGACTTGAAAATTTACATAATGTCTGACTAGATTGAAAAATACTAAATGGCAATTGTTCAGTACTACTCGGAACACGTGCGTGTAAATGCAAGTTGGCTAATAAAACTGGTCTGAACTTTCAACTTATCATGGATATGCATGCACTCTCAAATTCCAATCCCACATCAATGAGCATTACGCAATTAATCCTTTATCGTTTAACAGTTTTTTACTTTTACATTACTTTGCTTTTTCCGTATCCGATTATACCGAAATGAATTTAGGAAAAAGTGGACGGGCGTTCTGGAAAGGGACGTCAACTTTAATTAATACCATTATTCAGAATCCTCTAAAACTAACGTGTAGACAACTCATTCCATATTAATACCACTCCGTCCTCCGACAAGAAAGGGAAAATTAGATGGTTCGGTGTGTGCCGACTTCGGACAAGGAGTGTTAATTTAGTTAACAGAATGAAGGTTAGCTGCGGTTAATATTGAACTCTAAACTATTGCAGATCGATTTAATACATTCCCAGGTAGCTACTACAATTGGTAAATGAATTACTCACATTGCTATCTGCTGCCTATTTCTACTTTTCAGTATGTTAAAAAACCACATATCTCAATCGTTGTTATTCAAGGCTCTTATGTCTAAAGCTAGATTATGTCAAAGGTTGGATTAAACAGCAAAGAACAATCTAGCCGCCGTCTAGCTGCCATTGCTGCGCAAATCGTGTAAAAGCAAGGGCAGATAACAGCAAGCCATCCGTTCCTGCAGCTCAGGCACCAGAACACGCAAAATAGGACTAAACCGGAATTAGAAAATAACTTTGTTTTTTATTAACGAGCGAAAGAGTTTCGAAGGCGGATGGTATGCAACTTCAAATTTATGGAGGCTGAACATCTTCTTTAGAAGTAGGTAAAAGTAATATGGGGAAGAAATGAGAAGATGATAATTTAGGTAGTAAAAGCAATTTCAATCCATAATTTTAAACTCATCTGTGAAGTGAATCCATTTGAATCGCTTCAATGACAACTCTCTTAATCGGGTATACTAGTTGAAGTAGGAAAATAAATATTGAACATGGTCAATGCCGGACATGATGGAAGAGGAACTGCAAAAAAAATCATTCCACTAAACTTCCGCATTCGTCAACTTATTTAACTTCCAGTCTACAATAGTGTGTGCGCGCTATGAAATACGTATATCGTTTTATAAGTAGGTAATTAAAACTGCATCAAGGCCTTCGTACAAAGAGTCATATCTTAGTAAAGTACTGTTGTTCGAGCAAACACTTGTACAATGAGATTTGATTAGAAATGCAGAACGGTTATGGTTTTTGTGTCATGAATTTATCATCCTTACTCTCGTTGAGACTCGTTGAGGTCTGTTCACAAATATCTCGCTACTTGTAGCCAGAACATCCAACCACTAAGCTCTCATTCACCTGTAAGACAAGAAGTATACACAGTACTTGTTCGGAAAATTTCAAAAAAAATGGTGTTGTGAATCTCTCGCCGTGTACTTTAGCCGATTTAGACTCAATTCATGCACTCAACCTCAAGCCTAACCACTAATGATGCTTGGGACTGCCGGTGAATTACCCAAGGAGCCTGCTTTTAAAACTAGTTTTGCGGAAGATATGCTCTCTCTCGTATCGTTATGAACATTTCTTAATATTCAAGCAATTTTAAATCTTTATCCTCACTCCACACGCCTCGTTCAATTCTGTCCAACAGTATCGTGGTTATCTAGTAGCACTGCGAAAACATTGATTAAGTTTCAAACTCTTCCTTCCAGATATATATATTTTTGTTCTGTTTTGTATACATTTTTTTCACACTCTTCGAAATTGAGTAATTACTGTATGGAATTATAAGCTAAGATCGGTACATCCTCTAAGCTTTCAACGGACACCTTTAAAGATAAGCTTTATCATCCTCCCCTTAAAAATTCCCTCTCTCTAAAAATTCAGGCCCAGAAGCAGGCTAATCTACACGCACAGGTACAACAGAGATTAACTCTTATATGAAACAAGTCATTCTCATTAGTCCGCTCTTCCGCTTCTAGACTTTTTCGGATTCTGGATGATGGCAGAATAGCTACAATAGACAAAGAAAAGAACTGACTTTGATGATTACTTTTACCATCAGCCGTTGATGACGAATTCAGTCCAGTTGTTAAATACGCTATTCGTATAGTTAATGGAGATATCGATAGACGCATGTAATGATTGCGATTGAGTCAGTTAGAGATAGAGTACTTTTCTCAGGGACGTCGCCGTGCGTTCCACTGACTTCATTCTTTCATTACCGCCCAATTCGCGATGAGAGGCTTTGCGTAGATTTTGGCAAAATGAATCGGCTCTAAATCGATCAGGTTCGCGCTTAAATCTACAAATTGTGTGCGTGCAACAAAAAAGAACTGCACCGTTCGCCCGCGCATGACGTCAAGATCTCGCCTGTGCTTTGTTGCAGGTATATGACTATCGCCCACGTAGCGTCCGCGCAGGGGTCGAAGCAACGCGTGAGCTGAAGTGGAGGAAATTACTAAATCTCACTAACTATCGCTATTTGACATCTTCGTTAGCTTGTTCACCTTTGAGGTTTAATAAACTTGCGAGGTATTTTTCATTATACGGACCCACGAATCATAATGATTGGCTCGCAATTGTCTGAGGGTCTCGTGTAGCGCCTGGAGCCTTGATCGCCGCAATCGATACTTCGCATTTCGAACCATATCAGATCCGTTCTCCTTGCATTTTTGCGTATCTCTTTCCTTTAAGGCACTGCGTACACGCAGCTAGTATTTGCCGCATCGACAGAGCCTAAAATCATTTGTCGATGCAGCTGTCCAATTGCAAATACGCTTTGTGGCCTTCATCATAAAAGCTGGGATCAGCGACCGAAACTGAAAGGCAAAATCATACGGATGCGAGAAACGCACAATGAAAGCTGACTTTCAATCTACAAATTGTACGACTAAACGCCGTAAAGTACATAAAATTGTATAGTTGGTTGGATATGAGACTTCGTTTATTTGCCACTAAGACGAGAAGCTGAAAATAAAATTCAACTTTGCTGTTCTTCTCTTTCTGCGCTAGGTGTAACTAGAAGAAGAATGAGAATCTAGTTTACTCCCACGAGTATCAAACTTTGATGTCGGGTGCCGCGTTTCAGTACAGAACGAGACAGGGAAAAATGAAAAATCAACTTTTATATTCTTGAATTTCATAAGCTTCCGTGCATTCGTGTTAGAGTCTCTTCTCTCGAAAGTGAACGAGCTGACAAGTATAGGAGGCAAACGAACAAGGGCAGAAAGAATAAATTTTAGAAAGTCCTATCCTGGTGCGGGTTAGGATCTTATCCACATAGTAAATAAGTTAAACAACGACAATTTTGTAAAAGGATACAAAGAGCATTCTACCACGTTTAGAACGGCGATTAAATTGTCTTTACTTCCGAATAACTTCAGCCTCACTGTAGTAAATGAAACTCTGTTAGCTTTCTCATCGGAAATGATGGTCAACGGAACGGAACTGGAAAAACTGACTCACAAAAGACAGAGAAGCTTATCGGAAGTTAATACGAAGTTCGTAAACCTCAGCCATATTGAAACGTAGGCTCGGGCTAATCACAATTGAATTTCTAGGGTGGGCAAGAAAATCCCAAGGCTGCTCGCCCCCTGGCCTCTGTTACCCTATGCAGGACTGGTTGATAAAAACCCTATGACATAAGCATGAAGGTACAAGCCCAACGATAGAAACCTTACAACAAAACTCACACTACAAATCAAAAAAGCATAGGAACATCTCATAACTTTCCTTCGGAACCAAACGACCCTTGGAGTAAAATAAGTAAAACGTGTAAACTATATGATATAAGTTAATGCTATTAAATTCATGATTTGAATTAGTTGTTAATTTATTAACAAAATACCGTTCTAATGGTTTCCAACTCTTCTAATACAGTATCATCTCGCATTATATACATTGTTAGTTTAATATTTTTCAAATCCATTATTATAAAAATTTTTGAAATTTCTTATTGTTTTTTTTATTTTTATTGATGGCATAAGAGGGAACTATTCAATTATATGAAACGATAAAATGGCCTACATAGAATCTAGGGTCATCCAATGTTTGAATATCACACATCTTCAGAAATGCATCAGTATTGTTGGAGATGAGATCATCTGCGGTATCATCCAGACAGTAAACTATTTCAACTTCAATTACCACCTCCCCCCCACTATTAGTAAAAAGAACCTCCTGCGATTAATGAATTCCAACAGCGTTAACTCTTCCCAGCAAGATCAAAGCTGTTTTGTACCAATTTATTCTGGTCTCAGTCTCTCTCTCCCAGTGTCTGCTCTTAAGTCATGCATTTCTAGTTTATTTTTTTGTTTTCAAGTCTCGTCGACCTGATATACTCATGTAGGGTAAGGGTATTAATTGATAACAATCGTACCGCTACTAACCGCGCTCCGCCATCAGCCGAACTCCGGCTATCGACTAGGTTAGCCGTAGTATGTGTTCAATTGAGGTTTTTGAGCTCGGAATAAGTTTCTAGGTTTATTGAATTATATCATTTTTAATTAGTTTGATAGATGGAATTGCAGAGTGGGACTTCGGGGCATCGCGCGCGTGAATCTCATAGTGGACTTCTATCTTCGTTGCAGTCAAGCTCGACATCGAGCTCGACTTCGACTTTGACTTCGGCAGCGGGAATAAATGGTACTTTGAATACTGCAACAATCTCAGCTTCAACTTCGCCTACACGAGAAAACAAATCTGCTTCAAGAGGCAGCTTTCCATTTCGAAGATCGTATAAAGCATGTTTGCATTGTCGAGGACGAAAAGTTAAATGTGACTTGGGCTCACTTGAACATCCTTCAGATCCACCTTGTCTTCGATGTAAACGTGAAGGAAGAAAATGCGAGTTTGTACCTAGTAGACGAGGTGGCGCTAAAAATGTCAGAGCTGGAAAAGCTAGGAAATACTCCGACTACGAGAATTCAAATGATGGTGCAAGCGACGACGATGATATAGTGGATAACGATGAAGGTTCAAATGTCGAAGAAGCTACATCACCAATGAACCAAGAGCGTTACCGTGCAGCAAAGAAAACTAGACAAGAGCAAAAGATTACCGGCGAACTTATCAACGACAGAGGATTGCACACCACAGCTGATGCATTGAATATTCTAGCTCATGTAGCTGATTCCGCTGAAGGAAAATCTCGGAACGGAAAAAAAATCCCCGAGAATCGAGAATCTCACTCTTCTCTAAACACATCTGCTCACGTCTATAAACGTGCTAAATCCAAGGATTCTCATGCTCGTTGGACTTTTCGATCTTCGAAATTGAGTCTGTTCTATCCTATACAGACTGGGATGATTACCGAAACGGAAGTTATGATCCTGCTGCAATTGTGAGTGATGAGAGAAGAGTTTGAGTTGGCGGTCCAACCTGTTAACGAGTCTACTTAGCTTTTTTGAAACTTTACATCCGTTTTATCCCTATATCCCACCTGGTCTTCAAGCTCCGAACAATTTAGCAGCTCATCCAATGCTTTTAGTCACAATACTATCAATCTCGTCTCGCTATTGCAACTTACCCGATCCTTCTATTGATGTTAATAATCCACCGCTTCCAGGTCTGTGTAAGCGCTCAAGGGATGCTCATAAAACGCTATGGACATACGGTGAGAGTCTTATTTCACAAACTGTATGGGCGGAAGCTAGTAGTATATCCCTAGCCACCGTTCTTGCATTTTTACTTTTATCGCAATGGAATCCCAGAGCAGTTCATCATCGAAAAGGAGACTACGCAAACCCTACAAATCTTCCAAGTAACGACGAAGATGGACGTGGGCCTGAAGGAGGTGGTGGATATGGTGGATTTGCGGCTGCGAGAAGAAGTGATAGGATGGCATGGATGATGATTGGAGTTGCTATTCGACTTGCTCAAGATATGAATCTATTTGCAAAATGGAGGGAAGTCTCTCTTGCTTGTTTTTATTCTGATATTACCCTTGCGTTACGACTAGGAAGACCTTCAATGCTTTCATACTCTTTCCAGGAAACTACTACGATTTCATTTTCAACGCTAGATAACGCGAAACTTGATATTCTAAGAATTTTATCATTTGCTCATCAAAGTTTATATTCCTCACCGGAATCAATGTATAAGATTCTAAACTCTGAAAATTATCTCCCATTACTGCGATATTTCAGATCAAAACTTTCAGCTTGGAATTCAAAATATCAGGTATTATTCAAAACTGATGATATTGAGCGTGAGTCTTTATTAATGGAATATCACTATACTGAACTATACATTTACTCACTTGCATTGTCACCTCCTGGACATCGACAACTTGATGAATCATTAGCTGAATTATATATTTTGTTTGCAACTGAAGCTGCTCAACGACTAATTTCAATAATTGCAAGAGTTTATAGAAAAGGATTATTAAGATGGGCACCTATTCAATGGTTTGTTCGAGCGATTCATGCAGCTATATTTTTAGCCAAAGTAATTGCATTAGAAAGAGATAGTGGTCCTGAACGGAAACAAGACTTTATTGGAACTATTCGAGATTTAGCTACTATATTACATGAATCATCACCGGATGAGATTCATTTAGCTACAAAGTATGCTGAATCTTTAGTTAGTTTATGTGAGAATATTGAAACGGAGTTGAAGAAAAGTGAAGAATTGAAATCACAAGCTGCTGCTCAGAAGTTTGCGGCGACAAACGGATCTGTTCATATCGAGAGCGCTGGAAATACCCCGGATCGAATTATACCGATCAACAATATGATTTCTGATTATAATAATGGCAGTGAGCAACAGCACCACATGCTTCAACAAGAACCACAACAGCTGCAGCCACTGCAGCAAGAACAACAGCAACAGCAGCAGCAGCAGCAGCAACATGATCAACCAGTTGATTCGGGAATTTCCTCAGATGTTGCAGGCACGGGAATTGCTGATATCGAAAACATGAAATGGTTTATTGACGCTTATGGAATTGGTTTTGATGGAAACTTCACCCTTGATCAAGGATGGTTATCACCTGAGCTTACATCTTCCGCACCTCCTACCGCATCTATGAATTACGACGAGGGGCAGGATTATAACGAGAGACAGATCTACGAGGGACAGAATTCATTAAATGCTGGGCATTACAATAGTAGGGAGTCTTCAGGGAATAGTACTCCTGGTATACAATCGTCTGTACCAGCTGATGATATATCTTTACCGCCTCCTATCGGTGTACAACAAAATGCTCAATATCCACTCCCAAACTATAATTCTTATCATACTCAATCACAGCCCAGTCTTTCGCCTCAACAACAAACGCAGCAGACGTTCTGGCAACAGCAACAAGGGCCGACACAACTTCCGCCTCTTCAGCAACCTCGACCGCAGCAACAACAGCAGCAGCAGTCAAGTAACAGAATTTCTGTAATGCAAATTCTTGCTTCACCACCCGAATTACCAAGTAGTAATGTACCACCTCTTCCACAATCTAATATTTCAGATAGTAAAAATTGAATTACACAATAAGATATGGAAATGTGAGTAAATACTATTTTTTTTTGGCTGGTGTATTTTTAATTTACGTGAAGGTAGTCGCAAGAAAATAAACACTTTCAAATGTAATTTTATATTTATGTAAATAATGGAGTTGTTTTTGCTCTTTGTAATGCACATTTGCTTAATTTAATATAATTTTCTTTCTTTTTTTTTTTATTGTCTTTGTAATATAGAAATTCATCCAACGTCTATAAACAATGTGAATTGAACAGAGCATAAACACAAGATACTATAAACAAAAAAAAAGGCTCTAAAGCCATTTATTCAATGTTAATAATTGAATACTAACAGGGAAAGGGTGTTTTTTGTTTCTTTTCTGTCTCTGATAGACCTTCTCTGGTTTGAGGCAATTAAATTAGTGGGTCAAGCGCATACTCGCTTATTTATCTAATTGAAAGCGTGGGCGATAAGGGAAATTTTTTAGTGTGGATTAGAATTAAAAGGTTGATTTATGCAATTTTGGGAGAATTTCCACAGTTTAAACTTCATGAGCCGTATAATTATTAAAAAAGGGATTTTATAAATTGATCCTTTTTTTTTTTGTTTTTCTGGTTTGTTGTTATTTATGGAATTTTAATAGTCGTTTATGGTCATTTACATGTATGTATATGATATATATGTGCGGGATTATAGTAGTGGATAAGTAATATTCAGATTATGAAAAGCGGAGGTATTTTGCACGCGATCAATTTAGATATCTAGATAAATTCACTATTATCAGTGGAAGAAAACAAAATAGCTGTGTCAAGATATGGAATCATTTCGATGTTTTTTGCAAAAACGACAACAAGCAGGGACAATAGCAGTTAAAAGAGGATATTATCTATCAGGCACAAAAGAAGAAGATCAAGAAGAACTAACTGATGAATATAATGATCGGAAAACTGAAGTATCCTCGTATTACACTGCTAGTCTTTATACTGCGTATGGAGGAGACGATAATGATGATAATTCACCGCTGGAAAAGAAAGATCCAAGTATAACTAAAGCTTCTTTTGTAAGAAATTTACAACAGCGGGGAAATTTGAATTTCTCGTCAGTAATGATAAATCCTACGAGTCAAATTGAATCTTCGTTAATACAGGAGAAGAGTAAAGATGGATTGAAAGTACCTTATAAAGCAAGACATTCTTCAGATAGAAGAATAAAATCATATGAGTCAGGTAAAGGTTTGGTTTTAGAATATAAAGGATCGAATGAAGAGCATTCTAAGACGGGAAAAATGAACCAGAATGAAGTCAATACTGTACAACATACAGTTACAATTACAAAATCAAATGTCAATTCGTTGGACTTTATCAAGGATACTTTACCTGCTGCAGGGTATCTTACTACGTCCAAAGAGAATAATAAAGGATTTGTTCGAAGTGGTACAAGACGATCCTTACCTACTACCCACACCACAGTTTTTTCCAAAATATTTCGTGTTTCTGATGGTATGTAGTTATCTAGTCTATGAATTCTTTTGGTTTAAACTGTATGATATCATACTAATAACATATATATAGAACACTTTCAGAAATGTCAGGAACTCATTGACGGAGTCGTTAACACAGATCCACTCTGCAAATACCTTCGACCACAACTATCTCCTACAACCGAACCTCAAATTGAGAGTAATAATAGTAAAGCTTATATACGAATGAAAAGATATCATAGTACAATCCGGCAATTCATTCTTAAACGAAGAGCTATTATTGGTGATGTATTAATTCGCGCTACGGTTATGACTGAATCTCCTTCCGTTTCTTTGATTTCTAAACAACTTGCACAGCAGCAGCATCAACAAACGGATCAAGCAGCTACAGAATTTACAACAATACCACCTCTTATTAAAGAAATATCACCAGTTGCAGGATTCGCTCAATGGAGAATTGTTATACCTAAGTCATTGAACCCACCATATTCATTTTTATTATTTTTATTTGATTTAAAAACTTTACCGATTCGACTTAATGCAAAAATTGATGAATTCATTTTTTTAATTCAAACCGGACTGTTTTTGAATAACGCTTCGTTTGAACCTGAATTTCCAGGTGGAATAGTCGACGAGGATAGATATAATCAATACATGAAAGCAAAGAGAAAAGTTCAAAAAAAACTATTCGCAAAACGAAAATATCTTACTGTTAAAAATATATCAATGGCTGACGAATATTCAAATGAAGGAATTTTGTCGCAATTATTACAATATGGATTAGATATGGCTGATACTCAAAATCTTCCTATATATATCGAAGCTACAACTTTACAAATTCTAAAATTATGTGAAGTATTAGGATTTAAATTAATTCACGAATTAAGACTTACAGATCCTAAAATGAAATCTCAACATCATCATCAACAGCAGCAGCAACAGCAGCATCTTATTTCGCAACGGTCGAATTCACAAACTGACTCTGAAAGTCAGATTAGTACGTTAGCTAGTACATCTTCTGGAATCTCACCAAATCTAGCAACATCAAAAACTGAAATCGCAAGTCATAGTTGTTCGGTTTACTGTATGGTGAGAGAGCCTTTGGTTAAGAAGTTGAAGCCTTTACCTATTTTATCAGCAGATAGTTTTTCTTTTCCACCTTTGGGATATGACGAAAAAGATTAGTTATCGCGCTGGTTTGATAAGTTACTGCAATCGTTTTTTTCTTCTCTTTTCTTTTTTTTTGTTTGTGGCACACGAGGTTGGTACATTTAATGGTGTTACTGGAGTTTGGATTTGTAATCTTTTATACTTGCATTCAGGTACACACAATTCTAATTCTTCTCATGATTAGTCTCATGATTGTGCTTGATTATGCTTAAATCGATTAGAGTATACTTATATACAGTTTATTCGACTCATTCACCATTATCACTCGTTCGTAGAATTGTTCTCCACCGGACCCCAGATTTCCGCAATTTTATTAGACAAAGCCTTACCGATTTTCTTTCTAAAAACAACTGTATTCCTCGAGCATCTATTCATCACCAATTCCCTAGCTGCTTTTTCACCAAACTCTTGATATGCAGAATTAAGTGCAGTCCATAAATGTTTTGGAGTTGGAAATTCATGTTGGATTTCAATTGCTTTTTCCCATGATATGCCAGATATTGTCAATAGCATTCGAAGGTATACATCGCGAATTGTTAGATTTCCGGATTTGGAGCATGTTGATTGGAATTTCTGGAATGAAATTGCGTAGTAGGATTGAGGATTTGTCGTATGTAAATGCGTCAATAAATGAAGATATGTTTTTCTTTCAATAATTGAATCAGGGATTATATATAACGATTTTGATTCGTAAAATTTGATTAATTGCTTTGTCAGTCGTGCTAAATATCGAATGGTTTCTTCAATCCCACTAGTTCTCTTTAAGAAAAAGTCGTTGACAACTTGAGTTGATGAAATAGCAGTTTGAATAGCATCAAACATGTCACTGATATCAACACCAGGACATTCTTCAATTATGTAAATAACTTGTCGAAGGCCACTTCGCATTAATCGATATTTCTGCTCTTGAAATCTGCCATCTTTTATGCTACTCATTAAATCATCAATTCGTTTGCGCTCTGCTATATGATCTAAAATAACTTCTTCTTTCGTAATATTATGCGTGGCAATCCATATTGTATCACCAACTCCAAGAGCCCGAACATGTGCTTTGAAATCCCCATATTGGTTTAACTTTTCACTGAAATAATCCCGATCAGTTTGGGATTTGACTTCTCGATTATCAATTATCATGCTGATTGTATATGACCCTGGTTCCCAGATTTGCGGTGTAAAAGTGGGTAACGAGATACATTCAGTACGTCGGTCAGAAAGAAATGTACTGTTCGTTGAAGTTTGTCGTAAAGCGGATTGTTGCAAAATCGATGACCTTGATTGTATATCAGTTGCTGATTCATTAGTTGCACAATCTAAAGGTTTATTTGCAATAGTTCCATTCAGTGTAGAAGTCTCTCTTTCTTTTGCAATCTTTTTTATAATCTCAGCAACTTCAATTCCTAATTCAGTAATATGATATGAATATCTTCCTCTTTTCCCACTCTCAATGACAAGTTCATGTTTAATCAACATTTTAATTCCAGCCCAGGCTGTATAATGCCCACCGCTCGTTCCACCTAAAGACTGATCTTTATTAGAACCAGCAGCGATTTCAAATGATGTATCGCAGAACTCTTGCGCGCGATGAATGATTTCCGCTTTGGAAAGTGTACAAACTGATGCTGTGAGATCTTTGGAATGGTCGTATAGCGCGAGAAGAATAGCGTATGATCCACTTCGATAATTTGGAACATATTGCTTTGCCTGACGCGGTTTTCGAGGCTTGCTGGTGGGTTCCGTTGAAGTTGCAGGAGGATCGTTCTCTGATGTAACTAAATATATATATATATCATGTCAGAATGAGATTTCATTTGTTTCGACGACAGCACAAATACCTTTTTCCTTCCCAGTCTTTACTCTCTTTCGCGCATGTTCAACCTGTTCCCCAACTCCAATCCCACCTCCCCCATAAACCAGCGGCATCTCAATCCCGTTAGCAGTACAATATTCCTTGAGTTTCAATTCAAGTCTTCCACATATTCCTGCGCCAAATCCTTTCAATGCCATCATTTCCTTAGGATGCGTAAAACCAATCGGACATGACTTTAACACATCATACGCCTTTCTATATGCATTATGTGATTTCGAACCAAGTGATTCTGTATGATCTTGCCATTCTCGAAGCCATGTCAGAAAGAGCAAGTTATTGGACGTAGTCGTCATGTTCTCGTCATTATTTGTGGAATGTGTTTGTTATAGAGAAAGTGTGTGGGGGGGGGGGGGGAGGATTTGTTTTTGTTTTTGTTTTTGTTTATGTTTTGATGGTCTGCGGCGAGTTGCGCGCGCGCTGAAGTCGCGTTGATCAACAAAAATAGTCACCGACTCGCTTACTTTGAACTTTTATATAAATACTTTTCACGTGTATTTAAAATTCCACGTGTAAAACTAAATTACATTTAACTAAAAGGATATTCTTCTCAGTTTAATAGTTTACATTTACATTTACATTTACGTTTACGTTTACATAGTAAAGAGAGGGATCAACTACATGCACTTAAAAAAGCAAGCTACTTTGTCAATCGATTTTATATTCCGTCTATACACGTAAAAACACGTGCCACCAAATCAGACTCAAAGACAATTTAAACCAAGCAATCAAAGAGAAAAAGAAAAACAAAGAAACTATTCATATTTAAAACCAAATCTCATGTAAGGCTAGACTTTGTTGTACCGAGCAGCTCTACTGCACTTTGCTCAACGTTCAAATAATCAAAGCAATAGAGAATCAACAAAAAATAATGCCAAAGATAAACTAGAGACAGCGATGAATAGACAAGTTAAACCCGATTTTTTAGAAAAGCAGAATAAAGCATAAATGAGAAGGGAGAATAAAATGCCAACGCCAAATACTCTAAAGAGCAACACAAACAAAAAAAAATCCGCACAAGGTTAAATGTGCAGGCCAGAGAGCATACACAATTTAATTACACCACTTTAATTTGTCGCGTTTGATTGATGATAAAACATGATCCGCCGCCAATCATCAGCAAAAATCCAACCCACCACCAGAAATCGCAGTTAATAGTGGGTCGTTTGTACGCGCTTGTCCTACCCTTGTTTTCAAACGACCGCTTGATTTTATGACGAGAGCTGACTATAGTGGAGGAGGCGGTAGCGGAAGCAGCAGTAGTGGAAGCAGCAACTGTCGGGTTCATTGTGACTGTTGGAAGCATGAGAGGAGGTCTGTAGGCAAGATACAAGGGCCGCACAACAGTTCCATCCCACTCAAACAAATTTAAGCGATATTCTCCGCGATAGCTGTCAATTACGATATTCCACTCCTGCATACATTTTATTAGAAAGCCTGAAAAAATTCAAAGATGACGTTTATCATACCGAGTAGAGCTCAAACTGAGAGAAGCGCGAGTATATTGAGTCCGTATCTACACAAGGATCAGAGTAGAGCTGTCGACCGTCGACAGCGATAGGAAACATTGAGATAGATCCGTTGTCGTTCAGGACGTAGCTTCCGTGCTGGTATTGCAATGCTGCTGTCGGACACTCAGGCGAAGATGCTACGGATTTTTTATTAGTAAACAAAACACGCTGATTCTGGTGAAACCATCAAAGCGAAGCACAAAAAGATGCAAAGACAAGTTACGTACGATTTGAAGTTACGAGGTAAAATGCCTCTTCGTAGTGGCCGTCGTCGGTGAAGGAAAAGCTGATCCCAGGCAGACGAGGTTCGATAAGCAGCTCATCGATAGGATCATAGAATCCCTGAGTCTTATCAGTATTATTGAATAGCAACAACTACAGCAAATAATAAGCAAAATACATACCGGACCAGTAAACACAGTGTTTGATTTTGATGTCCAAGTACCCGTCAACGAAGTCACATTATCCGCCCTTGCGACCGACGCCAGCATAAAGCAAAGCACATACAAAGAAGCAATCCTTCGTCTTATCATTATATTATTGTATTTCATCGACAGCAAATAGAAAGCAAAGACAAATCTATGGAAATGGCAAAAAAAGGGATTTTAGATGAAAATCCACGCTGTGGCACATGGCTTTGGCGGCGTTCCTGTGCACCGTTTTGACGCGGTTGCGGCATAAACGCGACATGTTTAGCGTTTACGTTAAATAGCCATCGCGCTAGTCCCAATATGTAACATATTTGATGTACTTTCCACCGAGCACAGCCGCACTAGACCCTTTCTATATATAAATACAGTCGACACGCGTACTTTAGCATTCCTTTTTGGTCTTTACTTAGGCATTTTGCATTTCATATTTGTTTGCCAGACAGAGATGTTTAACAGCGGATCAAGTGATTAGAAAACAAATATTGGCTGCGCTGCGAGACCGGCCGCGTGGGCAAAGTTCTGCCGAGAGCCGAAACTTCAGTTGACGTCGACAAATGTATGCAGATTCATCTATTGTTACTAGATGTTAACAGCAACAAGTATTTGTAAGCGGTAGATGTGTGTAGTGCATTTTTATTTGCCTATTGTTATGGTTTGCGTGCCATATGTTGACGTTGGCGTTGGCGTTGACTGCTTTCAACAAAAGAGCTCTCATTGAATACAGCCCGTCTTCACCAAGTCAGCATCCAAGTCCCCAAAAATCCAGGACTTTGCAAACTGTAGCCATACTTACAAGCAGCAGACAGATTTTTATCTGACACCTAATTTGCCTGGCGAAGACAGAGAGGAACATGCCCAAGCCATCTCTGCGCGAGTTTTGCTCCTGGCTTGCTTTATATATACGAATCTGTCGTTCCAGCTTCAATCTGCCGTTTGTATACATAACTCGCCGTGCAGTCGCTGTGGCAGGTTCTGCTGACGAGGTTGAACACTATGTTGTGCGTCGGCGTGTCCAGAACGGACTCGAGACTTGCGCTCGATTGAAGGGTTCTATCGTGCCCTTACTTCCCTTTGCGGAATAACACTTGACTGAAGCATGATCAGGTTTTATGACAGCGTCCCGATAATTGACTATTTATGATCTTAAAGTAATTGTCAATGACAATTGAATGATATTCTTCAACTCGCAGAGGCTGCTACTTGGGCAGCTAGTGGGCTGCTACTTTAATGGTTGAAAACTCGGTTTCAGCTTTTCTAATTTGACGCTTATTAGGAAAAAAGGTCTCTGAATTTATAATCATTCCTATCAACTGCTGTTGCTTAAGTTGAGGTGAGCTTAAGTAAGATTCTCTCTTGAGTGAAGATTTCGATAGTACACAGAAAGTACTAGATTAAATGTGCTTCTTATAAAATATCCAGTGCTGCAAAAGTACTCTGGGCCAATCGAGTAAACACTCTTTCCGCTTTACAAACTCAATAGCAGTGAAATTGTGTCTAGTACATATAAACACCTTTGTAGTTTATCGCTACAATGAAGTTTATCGATTACCTATTTAGGATATACATTGCACAACTCAAACAGCGTCAAAATATTTCTAACTCTTTGGTTGTTATTTACACGTAACCACTAATACCATTTTTTTACGGTTTAAATTACACAAATCGTGGTATAATGTCGCTGTTGAATGTAGAGGAGTTGACGTAGTAATGACTAAGCGATAAGGGTTTATCTACGATTACTCCCCCTCTAGATTTCGTACTCCGGTTCTTATTACTTTGTTCACTCCGGCTTTAATCTTCAAGTTAAATACAGGTTATTTGTTTATCGCTGTCTGATTCTTATTACTTGTTGGTCTCTTTGTTTTAAAATCACCTTAAAATCTTATCGAAAACATGACTGCTTTGGCTGGGATCCCCGTCGGCCCCCTCGGCTTTGGTCTCATGGGATTTACGTGGCGACCGACAGTGACGCCAGACGAACAAGCATTTGCTACAATGAAACGTGCAATTGAACTCGGTGCTACGTTTTTTAATTCCGGAGAGTTTTACGGCTCCGCGGATCCTACAGATAACTTGAAGCTCGTCAATCGCTTCTTCACAAAGTATCCGGAATATGCCGATAAGGTATATAAAACTCAATTCGAAGTTTTTGTTATCTTTTTCCTTTTAGTGAAATCGCTAATTGATGATTTAATTAGGTCTGCTTGTCGGTCAAAGGAGGCGTTGATCTAAAGACTTTGGCTCCTGACGGAAATCCTGAAGCCGTTCGCAAGAGTGTGATGAATACAATTGAACTCCTCGGTGGAAGCAAGAAGCTTGATATATTTGAATGTGCCCGAGTGGATCCCGATGTGTATGCTATTTTTTTTTTTTTGCTTGCATCATCGGTTCTTATTTGCTAACAGCAAGTTATATAGTCCTATCGAGACCACTATTGGCGCTCTTAAAGAAATGGTAGATGAAGGTCTTATAGCTGGAATTTCACTTTCTGAAGTCGGAGCCGCTACAATCCGTCGTGCTGCTGCTGTCACAAAGATCGCTGCTGTTGAGATTGAATATTCCATGTTCTGCGTTGACGCGGCTAACAACGGAGTTCTCGAGACTTGCGCCGAATTGAAAATCCCTATCGCAGCTTACTCGCCTCTCGGAAAAGGTCTTTTGACGGGAAAGATCAGATCGCGTGAAGACATCCCTGAAGGTGATATGTTGAATTACTTTGATCAGTTTTCCACAGAGAATCTCCCTTTAAATTTAAAACTTGCTGATGCAGTTATCGAAATGGCTAAACAGCTTGGTTCAACTCCTGCCCAGCTCGCTCTTGCCTGGATCAAGAAACACGAGGAAAAAATCCCTGGTCTGGTTATCATTCCAATCCCGGGATCAACTACTGTTGCAAGAGTTGAGGAGAATTTGAGCGAGATTAAACCTCTTTCGGATGAAGATTTCGAGAAATTGGGAGAGATTATAAAATCAATTGAGATCAAAGGTGGTCGTTATAATTCCCATGCTACAAAGTTTCTGTGGGCTTAAATAGTGTAAGTAACTTGATATTTGATTGATATTCTATCATTCATGGCGTACCATGATCAGCAGAATAGTGTTATTTAAATTGTCATAAAATAATCAGTAACAAAACGATTTACGTAAATGGTCAAGAAGAAAGCCCACATTCTTCAAACTCGCACTAAACCCAATTCAGTTAAAAGTAAATAAAACTTAATGCACTGTTTTCGCGCCTGAGCATTTGAAAGTTTTCCCTTTTTCACGACAAAAACAACCGTTTTCTTACGTTTATTTCTTCGCGTCGCGTCTTTTTATTAAATCAAAACTGTTTTTGTAATTATTTTTTACAGGTGGATATTTCTTGCTGGGATTTTTGAGTGAATTTAGGTTCAAAACTTGAAAGAGATAATTCGTCACAAGTTTTGTTTACATTCCCAGCCGCCCGTTGTCACAACACTCCGTTGCCATAGCATAATTCCACATACTATTACTTCTTTACGCGTGTGGGCACTTTAATCTTCTTATCTCTTTTACATTTCTCTTTATATAGATTAAGGTGAGTGAAGTAATACTATTATTCGCGTTGATTCGGCGCGCCGGTCTTGATCCAAGAATACTTCACTAATAGAAACTGTACAGTATAATTCCCAACGCTATTGTTCGAAATGTCTGCACTTTCGTCCTCTCCATTTTCCGCAACCTATTCGAAAGCGGGATTGGAAAATCAACAACCAACTTCAAAGAAATCTTCTTCTCGACATCTTCGTATTAGTTCAAGAGGTGGTTCAAGTCAAGAAGTAACTCCAGCTTCTAAATCACACTTATCAAGTGAACGCGAACGTGAACGCTCATCACGACCTCTTCAAGAACAAGTTAATCGCAACTTTTCCTCAAACAAATATTCTCCACATTACGAGAATGAGAATGAGAAAGAAAATGTAGTGCGAAGAAGTGATAGTTTATCCAGTCTTTTTTCAGTTTTCAAATCAGTTTCAATCGGCGGAACAAATAGTGCTCGTCGGCCTAATCGTGAATCAGGCGTCTCTGTACGAAGTAATACAAATAATAGCCACAATAGCTCAAATTCTGCAACCGTCGCGAAAATCCTTGACCCTTCTGCCTCATCTCGTAATATTTCTTCCGGTGGCTCTAATTCGTTTTACTCTCATCAAGATGGCAGTGCAAGCTCTGCCTCTATCTCTTCTGCAAAATCTAGATCTTTTTTCAGCAGTGCAAAGACAACACCGAAACCTCAGAAATCATCATCGGATATGCTTCAAAGGCGTCGTCGTCTAGCTACGGAAGTAGTCAAGCGCTCAGCTGGCGACTCGCAACCAGAGCAAGTATATACACCGCCAACTTATTCACCAAAAGATTCTGATTCAATGTCAATTACATCCACTGCAAGTTCTAAACTTCGAAAGTTTTCTCAGAAATTTAGACGTGGATCGGGATTCTCTACTGCGTCTATTGATCCGTCTCAGTTTGCCTCATCTGATCGATTATCCACAACTGAACAACAAAATCTACAACAGCAAAAATCACAGCAGCAGCAGCAGCAGCAGCAACAACAACAAACAATACCTACAAAGAAAACACAAGTGAAAGTCAGACCGACTTCAACTTTGCGTCATATGGGTTCTGCATCGCAATTGTCTCTCAAGAAATCTCAAAAGAGCGAAGCAAAAGAGACTGAGAAATTATTACAGGCACTATACAGTGTTGAAGATTTGACTCTAAGAGAAAATAAGAATGCCAACTTGGGTAGTCTTTCAAAGCCTGCAACATTAAGGAATCCAAGCTATCAATCGTCAATCCTTCCTCAAGCTCGACAGCAACCTACTCCAAAGGCTTCCGTACCATGTTTCCCAACTGCTGCCACATCTCAATACGTTCCTACGATGAGATCAGTGAGTGATACAAGCACAGCATCATCTTCTTATTCCGCGCATACAAATTTTGACGATAGCGCGAGTATTAATAGTACACATACGAGTCCCATGTCTTCATGTTCAAATAGAACGCGTCATTCACGCTCTGCTTCGATATACAATGAGAAAACTACCGCATCACCACTTTCTTCTATTATCAATAATAACACCGTCGTACCTTCAGCTGGAGTATGTTGGATTGGAGAAAACGGACTTTTATCTCGCGCGGGGTATATTGACGATGAATCAGACGACGAACTAGATGACTATATTGCTCATTCTCGAGCTGGTATTCATCTTGTCAAACCTTCTATAATGTCTTTACCACAAGCAAGACCTTTAAGTGGAAGTATTAGAAGTAGAACTAGCTATGAAAGTAATCATAAAAGATTCTCAAATGGAAGTTATGGATCTGCTTCTTTAAGAAGTAGTGGTCATGATTGGAGGACTGATATTGAGGAAGAAGATACGTTACGCGTATTAGCTATTTAATTATATCTTTTGTTGTACGTTTTTTCTTTTATAAAGAGATGGTTTTATTTATTCATGGATTTGTTTTCTTGCTTTCAAACAGTTTGGATTTGGTTTTTTCTATTTCATGTTTTTGGGAAATGGCGGTGGTTGTATTTTTTGTTTTTCTGATTTCAGTTATAATTTATTTTTGTCAACATTTTAAAATAAAAATCTCTCTTTCCTATTTATTGTCATAGAGTAAACAATAAACTATTCCACACGACGCCATCACAAGTGCACAAAATAAAGAAGTAGAAAACGAAAGAAAAGGAGGAAATCACATCCTAACCACTCCTCCAAGCTAATTTATGAACATTTTCCGTCAACGCAACAATCTTTGGTCTTTGACGTACTAAATCTACTAACTCCGCCGGCATATCATTTTCCTCATTAGTCAATCCCAGATTTAAAATCTGGTGAATATATGAATATACAGTTGCATCAATAATACCAGGTACCCCATTATCATTACATGATATAAACCCTGTTGAATCATCGATTAAATCTTGTATAGCATCTAAAGCTTCCTGCGCACCTGCGAATACGCTGGCTTTGAATTTTGCATCGAAATTAGAGGACCCGAGACTTCGTTGTAAAGTATCAATGACAGCTTGATATTGGACATGTGCTAAAATTCTAGGGAAGATTCCTACTCCATTTGTAGATAATTCATTAATTGAAGGATGAGGATTTTTCATAGTGTTATTTATAAAATTATAAAATCGAGGAAGAACAATATTATAATAATTCGAATTATACATATATAATGTATACAACAACGCATCACGAAGTCGAACATCTAGAAGCGTAAGAATAGGCTGATCGTGTATTTGTGAATATCTAATATTCTCAGACCCTGGGATCGTAGATATCCATTCATACAGTGAATCCGATGATAATGATAATGTACGCGATTTGAAACTCGTATAAGGTGCTTTTCGATAAAGAAATATATATGGGAACACTCCATTATTAGGCGCTGAGTGAGGTGATGTAGGAATAATATTCAGTAAATCATATACTTTAGCTAACTTCAAAACCGTCTAAAAAGCAATAAATATTAATCTCAAAAGAAACTAGAAAAATAAACACCCCTCCTCCCCTCTCTTTTTACGCCACTCCTCACAAACACCATCAAAGAAGAACAAAATTAACGTACCAACAATCGAACAGATTCAGGAAATATTGAAATACATTCAAAATCATGAACAAAAACATTCCCAGCAACGCCTTCTGGAAATCTACATGAACTAGGCATTTCATTCCCTTTATATTTCACAAGTGGAAATTTATCAAATAATCTTTTAATTAATGGTGGAACTGTACTCCATGATGATATACTTGTTGCCGAATCACCATCTGAATTCTCATTTCGCGCGTCTCTTCTTCTAGTCGTCGTCGTCGTTGTTGTTGTTGTTGTTGTTGATCTTGAAGAAGATGGAAAATCTTCGGAAATAAAATCTGACATTTTCTCTTCTTATTGTAAATACTTTCAACGAAAACACACACACACACAGCTTAATATAAATCACAGTATATATAACTCAAAAGTATATTTATCAATAAAATAATGACACTAAAACCAGTTACATCAACAAAAATCAGAAAATTACCTCATTAAAGAGTAACTTTGACCATTCTTCAAACTTTAAATTCCTTTGTTTTTCTTTTACTGTTTTTAATCATAATACTTTACACCTCGAATTTCACAGCCCTTTTTTTTGGTTTTTGCAACATTAAGTATGATTAATAAGAAATCTTAAGTAACTTGTCAACTAATAAAATAAATCAATTAATAAAATAAAATAAAAATCAATACTAATATACATCCCCACTATTACAATTCCAAACCGAAACAAAACAAAACAAAACAAAGCAAAACAAAACAAATCATCACATAACACTAACAACAGATGTACCTTCTTGAAATCTTGTTCTAAAAACCCTATTCGCATTAGAAAATAATCCATCTTTCAAACTAACCACAATAAATTGCGACCCTTTGAATCTCGTTTTGATTAATCTTCCAATATTCTGCGTATGACTTAAATCTAGCGCTGCATCAACTTCATCAAGGATATACATCGGAGCAGGTTTAAATTGAAGTAAAGCCATGATTAACGATAATGCCACAAGTGATCTATATACAATATTTAGCATATTCACAATTAGAAAAAAAAAAAAAAAAACGGAAAAATAAACAACTTACCTTTGACCACCGGAAAGCTCAGTTAAACTCTCTTTCCAAATTTTACCCAGACAGACTTTGACTTCAAGTCCATCAGTTACTTCTTTACCTTCTGGAGGTTCAAGTTTTGTAAAACTTCCCGGTAACATATCTGCGAAAATCAGACCAAAATCACTATTTCAAACAGTTAGCACATTGCTATATTATCTCCAATCCATACAATAACAGGAACAGAAATCAAAAAAATCCAAGTAAAATAAACTTACGTATTCACTTTCTGCCAAGTCTTATGAAGTGCTTCTTTCTTATACTGATCTAAACTAACAATAGTTTCTTCGATTTTACGTTTATCCTTTTCAATAGTTTTCATCATATTTCGAAGTGCAGTTTCTTTCTTTTCAACGTTATCAATCATATTCATAACTTTCCCATTAACTGATTTCTTCATCTCATTATATCGATCACTAAGTTTCTTCATGGATGATTTGCATTCGTTGATGTTATACCCAGTGAAATCATATGGCGTTGACGGTTTTCCAAACAAACTATATAAAAATGTATTAGTCTCAAAATATCGCTTTCTTATGAGCATTTAAAAAAAATGAAAACATACTCCTTCTCCTCTTCAACCCAAGAATATTGTTCAACAAGATCGTTAATCCTATCTTGAGAATGTCGTCGATCGTTTTTAATCTTCTCAAGTTCATGGTGAATCTTCTGCAACGATAATTCCGCATCATTAACTTTCTGTTCTTTCCCATGAACAGCTTCATCTAAAGACCCAAGTTCTTCGTCGAATCCCATAAGTTTCTCTTTCTCTTGCTCAATAACTCGACTCGTTTCAGAATATTTCGTCTATACAATTAATTAGCTCATGCGACCTTAACAGCAAAAAAAAAAAGTAAATATGGATTGACAAACATTAGCATATTCCTGTTCTTTCTTCAATTGAACAATTTCCTCATTGAGATTCTTCCAATTCTGTTCAGCTTCTTTATACGATTCCTGCATATTAACAATATCACTCTGAAGTTGATCTACCAAACAAATAAATGTAAATATCAGCATCTTAAAAAAAAAAAAAACAAGGGAAAAAAAAAAAGAGTTGCGACGCACCTTTATCAAATTTTGCAGTTTGAAATTGTTTCTGCGCAGCTTTTAATTTCAGAGATTGTTTATCTGCTTTTTCCTTCAACGCATCAGCTTCTTTCTTTAATCCTTCAAGTTTTGAACCTTTATTCTGATTAAACTCCTTCATGTCCTTTTCAATTCTTATAACTTCGCTCTCTGCTTTAATTTGCGCTTCCTGAGCAATTGAGAATTCACCTTCAAGTTCTTTAATATTCTTAGCTACATTTTCAAGTTCATTAATAACAGCCGACGACGAGTTATTTTTGATTTGAGCTTCAAGAAGTGAAACTTCATGATTTTTTAAATCAAGCTTTGAATTTAATTTTGTGCCTCGATCAATTTTTTCCTTCTCAACAGACATAATTTGCCGAATTTTGTTTAATTTTGAAATCTCTTGGTTTCTCTCTGCAGAAAGTCGATTTAATTCTTGCATCGTAATTAAAACTCCTGACGTATTAGGTGCACTACCGCCTGAAAGTGTACCACTAGGATCATATAAGTCTCCCTGGAGTGTAACACTTCTCATGCAAACTCGAGCATCAAATGTAACTCGCTTAGCAGTCTCTTCATCAGCGCAAATCAAAGTAGATCCAAAAACATAGCTCATAGCCTTTGAAACCTCTTCATCATACCCAATCAATGAAAGTGCAAGATTGACTTTTCCAGGTGCAATACTCTTAGCAGCACCAATTTTCTCAGCTGAAGCTTGGAAAGCAGAGATTTTATTCAAAGGAATTATAGTAACTCGTTTGCGCAGCTGTCCTTTTTCTAAAAGTTGACTGCCAGTTACTTCTGAATCAACAACAACATTATATAATCTTCCACCCGCCGTAATCTCAAGGGCAGTAGCAGCATCAAATTTACTCTCATCAATAGAGAACAATTGCGCAACTAATCCTTTAACCTTACCACGATCAAAATTAGGAGTCGGATCAGAGTAATTGAAATCAACATTGGCAACTTGACGCTTTAGGGTATCAATTTGACTAGTCAATTTTCTAACATTTGATTCTGCTTCACTTTCTGCTTGCTTCATATTTTCATGAGCTTGAGGATCAAAATTCATGCTTGATAATTGCGATTCAAGAGCAGTGCATTCAGCTTTTAAAGATTCAAGGTTTGTAAATGAGTTTTGATTTTGCTGGCGAGCCTTTTTTGCTCGGGGTTCCAGTTCTTTCATGCGTTTGTTTAAATGTTGAATTTGAAGCTTGATCTGCTGTTGCTTTGTTTTAGCTTGACTTGCGCATGCTTTAGCGTCTATTATAATTTTTAAAAATTGTTAGTAATGTGCTCACGCGTAAATGGCAGTATCATACAATCTCACCTTCAAGTTTATCCATGAATCCATTCTTCTGACCTTCCTTAGCTGCAACGCCTGTTCGCAAAGTTTCTAATAACTCTTCTTTGGCTGATGCCTCAGCGCGTAAAATATCATTAGCATTATTCAAAGTATTAAATTGTTTTTCCATTTCCAAAAACTCTGCAGTCTTAATTTCAAATTGAGTTTGCAAATCAACGATATTTTGCTGGATATTCTTCCCTCGCTTCTCTTCTTCGGCAATATTTTTACCTTTAAGTTCCAATTGAGTATTTAAACGAACAATTTCATGAGAAAGTTCTTTCATTTGCTGTTCAAGTTTCTGATATTTTGTTCCTTTCTTGAGTTCCTTTTCGCGAAGCAATTTAATCCGTTCAATATCTTCTTGCATAAACTGAATTTCTTTTTTAGTTTTGGTAATGTTTTCTTCAATCGACGCAAGCTCAGCAGCTTTTTTAGAAATAATCTGACCAAAATTGTTTAAAAGGTCCTAAAGTATAAGTCAATATACTGATATCAAAACAAAGCAAAACAATTAGATTCACTCACATTATATTTTAAATAATCATGAGCAACTACTACTTTAGTAAGTCTTTCAAGATCAGATTGAGTTTGTTGAAACTCCAAAAACGATCTCTTTTCTGATCTCAACTTCTCCAACTTTGGTTCAATTTCTTCTTTCAGTAAATCATTTATCTCTTCAACTTTTTTATCCTTCTTAGTCATAGTTTTTATAGCTTTGTCGCGTCGTTCTTCAAACATTCGTGTACCAGATGCTTCTTCTACCATTGAAAGAATCTCTGTAGGTTTCATGTTTAACACTTTAGTGATACGTCCTTGCATGATTAAAAAGTTGGGATTATTGATGTTTAGTTGAATTGACTGAAAGAGATTCTGGACGTTTTGCTGCTGCGCTCTGTGTCCGTTGATTAAATATTTACTAGTTCCACCAAGAACAATCTATCATACATAAACACACGTACAGTCAGTCAGTCACTCGGTCACTCTGCGGATATCATTTCCACACAACAAGAAGAATTTCAACATACCTGTCGAGTAACACTAATCTGAGGACACGTTTCAAATCCGATTGGACTTTTCTCAGTATCGCGATTATCAAATACAATAGTAACACTAGCTTTAGTAACGCCCGCCTGTCCACGTTTATAGATCAAATCTTGGAGATTCTGCGCTCGAACAGTAGACATTGTAGTAATTCCTAATACAAAGCAAATAGCATCAAGGATATTTGATTTCCCTGATCCATTAAGTCCTGTAATACAGTTGAATTGCGAATCCCATCCACTGATCACTGTTCGTGTCGCGTACGACTTGAAACCATCGATAATCAGCTCTTCAAGCTTCATCGTGATTATTCTTTGCAGTCCGCGCACAACACCGTTTAGAAGAAAAAGAAAGAAACAGCAGTAACCACGTAGCAGCTGTAACTTTGGTGCTGAGAACAAGCAAAAGATAGATATAAAGAGAGAAAGAGAGAGAGGCGCAAACGAGCGCGGCTTTGTTTTTGTTTTGATTTCAATCCAGCCCGGTTGCCACGGTGACCACAACACATTAGTAAGTGTTTAGTACTGTATTACGTAAATAACCTATTACGTAAATAACCTTATTAATTTTCAAAGTAAATTTTCCAGGAAACTCCCAGCAAGCCAGAAATTTCCAAAAACTATTCTGCTTTAAACGTGTTTTTTTACAGAATATCTTTATATTTTTGATATATTAGAATACTGAAAATGTCTTCTCGCATGTTTATTCGTGCTATTTCGCGCTCAGTTAAACCTGTTTCGGTTAAATTCATTGGTGCTCGAAGAAGCCCTTTGATGACTTACAATTCGATGAGATTGTTTTCCGCTGCTCCTGCTATTAAAGCCAAGAGTATGTCTTTATAATATATAAATATATATAAATATATATACAAACATATATACAAATATATATAAAACAGGAAACAAAACTAACTGCAAAAAACAGGCACAAAATCTGAGCTTTTAAGCATCTTGTCGGAAGAAATCGAGTACGAAACTAAGCAGCTCGAGGAGAAGGAATGGAATTCCGTGCCGGGATATTTACAAAGCGATCTTGATAACAGCGGATACACTGTATGTGCCTTTGCAAGCAGTTAATGCATGTGTTTTGTATAAATAATAGTGCTAATTGGTTTTTATTAAGCTTGTTGATGATCCGAATAAAGACTCTGTCAGTTTGACAAAGAAGACCGACAACGTTGAGTGAGTTATCTATATATACATATACATATATATATATAAAGCTAATTCATGGCTTGAATAGGGTCGTTATTACTTTTGTTCCCTCTGATGTTCACAACATGTTCAACGATCCTGCGGTCGAGGGTATGGATGAGGAAGGAGAGAGCGAGTTTGACGAGGACTTCTCCGAGAGCTCCAACCTCCCCGTCAAGGTCTATCTCACCAAGCCCAACGCTGGAACTTTAGTCCTTGATTGCTCTGCTATGGATGGCGCTTTTGCTATTGACCAAATTGCTCATTTCGAAGATAGCAAACTTGCGCTATCTGAACTTGCTCAAGACGAATACGCAAAGCGCTCTAGCTATTGGGGTCCTCCTTTCCAGGATCTCGACGAGCGCTTAAACGAGGCTGTTTACAAATACCTCGAGGAGTTGGGAATTGATGAGGGAACTGCTCATTTCATTGTTGAGTATTCCCAAGTTAAGGAATCTCGCCTTTACGCTAAATCTCTCAAGGCCATGAAGGAGTTCTTTGCTGCTTGAATGAAGTCAAATTGCTGTTGAATTGTTATTATTGTTATTATAATCAGTTGTTAAATCTCCATGTCATGTATATTTCCATAATTTATAAATATAAATATCTATAAATCTGCGCATTTACTTTTGACTCTTCCACTACAAAATCTGAGTTGGATTAACTCTTAACCTTCTAGCCATATCCGCCCATTGCGTATATTTCTTTGTTGCAAAAGAAATCTGATTTTTAAGCGGACCAGCAGCCTGCTTAGCAGCGTCTAAATTCCCACGATGAAGTTCTCTCACTAATAGAATATTTTTTGAAGTAGCATCTGGTCTTGAAGAAAGATACTCCAAAACCATTGATTCTTCGAAATCAAGTAATGGTAAATTTGCAATGTCGTAGGCATTTGAGGAGTTGATGCGAGAAAGACTGAAATCAATCATATAATGAAGATATTGTGCACGATCTTCAATAGGAGTTGTTCTCTATGTAAAGAGTTAGAAATTTACTTGTCAAAAAACTAAATGATATTGGTTTACATCAACATACGACGAAATCAAGAGCAGAAAAGACTGATGTCCGAGATAATGCTTCGAGATATAGCATTACAGATGCTTTTGAATCAAGAGTTGGTCTTGCAGTGAAGACAAACATTTGAGCGTATCGAGGGCCATTATCAGAATATCGAAGAAATGTTGAAAGCGTCTTTTCTGTGAATAAAAGCTGCACACTTGCTGCTGTTATATTTTTAATTGCAATCTATATGAATATTGTAAGTCTTGTTCATTATTTTCCATATTTCTAGTAGTAATGATAATAATCATGCCCACCTCGAATTCAAATCGATCAAGAGCGTAAATTCCATCAATCAGCTTCTTATAAGCAATAGGAAAAGCAGTTGAAATGCAAAATTGATCAGCAGCTTGTTCACTTATATCCTTTTTAATATAATATAATAAACAGCGTTGTTGTAAAACGTCAGTTTCAGTGCTAACAATCTGAATAAACAAATCTTGAAACATCTCAATAGATTGAGGAGGATATAACAATGTAGCTATTCAATATCAGCAACATATTATCAAACTTATAGATGTATATATATATATATATATATTAAAACATACTGTTATCAACACCAGCAATTTGTTGACTTTGAAGATCAAAAAACAAACTACCATCTAATTTATTTCGTTGAATAACGATTTGATTATTAAACTGCTTATTATAATAAGGAATTTTGTCATCTCCGATAAACAAATCAAAAGCATTTAAATATTCGTCCTCCATTGTTGTTTTTATGTTGTATAAATTGTATGTATTTACAATAATAGCTTTGATGAAAACAAGACGCGATTTATTATTTATTTCCGGTGGGAGTTTGCACAACAACCGCACAACAAAATACAACTAAATGACCAATTCTATATCAAAAGATATATAAAATATTATACAATGTATAGTATATATTATAAATCTCTATAATATATATTATAAATACTCTATAATATATATTATAAATATAATAAAACGCCATAGAAACATATCAAGTTTTCCAACTGGACATATATAAAATATAAACAAGACAAAACTACGCTAATATTACAATATTACAAACCAGATGTTTGCTCTCAACATATCTTTTGATATATTCCATACGAAAAAAAAGAGTACATTAATCATCTCCACCATGTCCACTACTTTTATCATCACTATTAAGTAAAAGTCATACTTCTATCACTATGACTATCTGAATTTATCCGCATCACAGATTATATACTTGAAGCCCCAGAATTCTCTATTGAATGCCGTTCACGTCCTGAATTCTTCCTTTGCTGAATATCCTCTACCGCTGTATTTAAATAACCCTCGCCGTGGTTTAATAATACATCAAAATCGTCACCACCTTCTTCACCAGCTCGAGGAGGTGGAATATATTTCGAGAATGCAGTTCCAAGGGTATCAATAACAGCTTGATCTAGCCGGAAACTCTCAGCGAGATTATCAGTTGAATATCCTTTCTCTTTCATTGTGATAATTTCAGCTAATTCCGTAGAAGAAAATAGGCTTCGTCGTGAATTAGGATCTGTTAGTTCTTTTTTGCCTTGTAAAGCAACGTAATCTCGTACTTTGTACATCTGCGCAACGGGATTACTCTGAAAGAATCTGTTAACGAGTAATTGAATAAATATCAATAAATTGACATACTTGAAAGTTGTTTGCCTTTGTAACATTTCCACCCAGATTGACCGGCCCCAATCTTTTTAGCATAGAGTTCAACTGTGAATTATAACCTCCTCCTGAACAATAATCAGCATAAAGACTTGTTAACTATAAACACAAATAGGAACAAGAAAGAAGATACCTTCGAAATCCTCTAATCCAAGTTCAGTCTCTTTAGCAGCATCTTTCGATACAGAATCCACCCCATTCGTCGCCATATTCTCTGTTCCTGCGCATTCCTGTACTTTTGCAGCATCATTCGCAGATTTAACAACGTAATCAATAAATTCAGTCTCTTTTGCAACTCCAGATTCATGAGGAGGCCGTTCAAGATGCGGAATTGGCTGTGGTTTTGTTGATTTCATTAACATTTCAACTCCACCACGCGCATTCGCGCTCGGATATCGACGCGTAGTTTTCGAAAGCGATGATCCCATTTTTTATTATAATAATATCAACAACAATTTACAATCTTTGCATTTGATTTATTTTCAAACAAAAAGACATATTCTTTCCGAGGTGGCGCGCCGACGACTCTTTTTCATTTACAAAATATAAAAAAGCCCTAACCTATCCCCGCCATTCACTATGCGGCTCGATTTGAATTCGGCTGAATTGATTTAATTATGTATACAAACAGTCCCAGAATAATATTCTCCATACACAGCAATGCCGACAAGAGTAAACTGGGTACTAAGATACCTCCTGCTCGATCTATGAACAGATATAAATGGCCCCCCCCTCCCCCCTTCCCTTCCTTTCTTTGCCAAGTTATACTCCTCTTTACATATTCTAGTAAACTAAATGTATTCCAAACAGTTTAAAGATAAAGTAGTTATTGTAACTGGAGCAGCCAGTGGCATTGGCCGAGCAGTTACCCGAGAATTGCTAAAGTACGGCGCCATTCTATGTATTGGCGACATTGACACTGCAGGATGCGATGAAACTATTTCTCCATTTCTTGAACAAAACAAAGCGTTAAAGCATTTGATTTACGCGTTGAATGTCGCTGATTCTGCGTCTGTCAAGCAGTTTGTTGACATTGCACTCGCGTCGTTTGGAAAGATTGATTTCGCGTTTAATAATGCTGGTGTTTTGAGCTCATCAAATTTACTCGCAGATGTGGACGAGAAGGAATACGATAAAGTCGTAAATATTGATATGAAAGGCGTGTTTCTTTGTTTGAAATATCAAATTCCTGCTATGATTAAAACTGCAGGAAAAGGAGCAATTGTTAATACTGCTTCTACGCTGGGAATCGTCGCGGAGGAATCCTATTCTTCCTACATTGCTGCTAAACATGGTGTCGTTGGTCTTACCCGCGCTGCTGCAATGGATTATGCAAAGCAGAATATCAGAGTAAACGCACTTGCTCCGGGATTAACTGCTACTCCCATGACTGCGCGCTGGCTCCATGATCCGAAGCAAACTGAGTACATGGTCAGCAATATCCCCATGAAAAGACACGCAGTGCCTGAGGAAATGGTAGGAATGGTCTTGTATCTGCTCTCTGATGCATCTAGTTATGTCACTGGACAGGTCATGACTGTTGACGGAGGAATGACTATGCATTGAGATATGACAACATCTTAAACGACATAAAATAACTAATACACATACTTCTTTGGTCGATACAGCTTCAACATCAAAGAAGAACAAACAACTGAAACTGAACTCATAGCCATAGCAAGACTAGCCCAAGCAGGTGCCAGTCTAGCATGATGTGAAGGATAAATAACTCCCGCTGCAATAGGAATTCCAATAATATTATAAATCCCTGCCCACAGGAAATTGAAAATCACACGATTAAACACGACCTTGGAAATATCAAGCAACGTCAAAATCTGTGTTAAATCAGACGACATCAACACAAATTTCGCTGATGAAAGTGCAATCTCTGACCCCGATCCAATAGCAATACCAACATCGGCTGCTGAAAGTGGCGGCGCATCATTGATTCCATCTCCAACCATAGCAACAACTGATCTTTCCTTCCGGTTTCTTCCAAGGAAAAATCCCCCTCCGCGTTTGACCGAAGCTGTCTTTTGTAGCCATGTAACTTTCTCCGCTTTCTCGTGAGGTAAAACACCTCCAATAACATTATCCTCTGGAATTCCAATCTGCCCTGCAACCGCTTTTGCTGTGATTTCATTGTCACCTGAAATCATCCATGTTTCAATTCCTCTCTTTTGAAGCTGTCCAATGACATACTTAGCTTCCGGTCTAAGAGCATCCGCAGCAGCAAAAAGTGCAAACACTTTAAACTGCTTCTCTGACTTCCGACGAACTGCAAGTAACATTATTGATTTTCCTTGCTTCTTCCACTCCAGCATTGCCGCATCTTCTTCTTTAGTCATCTCAGCTCCATTCTCAGTCATATATTTCTCATTCCCAATAATAGCTTCCACGATTTGGGAATCATCATCACATGATCCTCCATTCTCTTCAAGTCCAATAACTCGACCACGAAGTCCACGACCGGCCTTTTCTGAAATATCATCAACTCTAACAGGACCAAGATGAACTCTGTATTTCGATTTCCCAGAACTTGCAAGAGTGACGGCGCGAGAAAGTTTGTCATCACCATCAGACGACGACGACGACGACGACGACGACGACGACGACGACGAGGACAGTCTTACCTCCTTTTCATCTTCAGATTCCGATCCACTTTTTCCATTTTCATTTTCAGCGTAATCAAGAAACGCACGAGCAAGCAAATGAGTTGAATTCAACTCTAAATCACGAGCAATCTGGATAGCAAGCGGTTTACATTCATCAGACAAAAATAAAGTATCAGTGACTTTCGGTGCTCCTCCTTGCGTTAATGTCCCGGTCTTGTCAAATACAACAACGTCAATTTGTGAGCCTTCCTGAAACGCTTCACCACCTCCGCGAGGTAATATTCCGTGTTTGGCAGCAAGACCTGTGCCTACAAACATAGCCGTAGGAGCAGCGAGACCGATACCGCAAGGACATGCGACGACAAAGACAGAGATTGCAAACTCAAGCGACCAAACTGGCCATCCACCGACATCAATATCAAGATAATCAGCTGGTAATCGACCAGACATTCCAAGGCCCAGCCAAATGACAAAAACTAGGATCGCAATCAACGTAACAATAGGAACAAAGTATCCAGTCAAAACATCAGCTACTCGCTCAATAGGTGCCCGTTTCATTTGCCCTTGTCGAACCACATTCGTGATTTGATCAAGCATAGTACCACCTTCAGGTGACTCGACACGCATAGTAATAGTACCGCCACCCGCATGCAAAGTACCAGCGAAAACCTGATCACCAGGCCCTTTGGAAACAGGCAAAGCTTCACCAGTAAGTGCAGCTTCATTAAAATCTGCTGTGCCGGATAAAATCACACCGTCGGCAGGTGGCGACATTCCCGAAAGGATACGTGCGGTATCTCCAATTTCAAGATAATCGATACCAATTTCCTCCGCTTTGTCAGTCTCGCTATCAACCAAAAGAGCAGTACGAGGACGAAGACTAGTTAAAAGAGAAATAGCAGAAGCAGTCTTTGACTTTGAGTAAGCCTCGAGTAAACGACCGACAAGGAGAAACATAGTAAGAAAAACAACAGAGTCGAAATAAGTGGTTGAATAACTCTTGCTGTCTTCGTGCATTGAATGCATAGGTTCCATACTAGCTTCAAGCGCTAAAAGGGCAATACTGGCAAAGTACGCGACCGAAGTACCCAAGCTCATCTATTGCTTGTAAGTACACAAGTTCAGAATGACACTCAATTATACTGAACATAAAATAAACAAAAAGGGTACATACCAATAAATTCATCGAACCAAATCTAAATAGACGCCTTGTAAACGGAACACCAGGTCTATAAAGACTTCTAATTTCTTTAAACGCTTTGCGATGGAATATATCTGCGGCGAAAAAGTATATAAAAGTAGACATGATGAACATTGCCCAAACACCTCTTGCAACTTGACCAGCCCAAATAGGTTCCATAGTCCACATTCGATATTTATTTGATTCCGGTAACACCATCATCATAATCACACCAATAATAAGTGTAGGAATAGCAACTGCGATACTGAGTATTAAACGCAATAAAAGCCGATACCGTTCTTTAATTGCGATTTGTTGAGCACGTTCTTCTAAAGTTGGTGGATGCACGATAGTAAACGTGAATTGATCAGAAACGGCAGCGAGATCTTTGATTATGCGACGAAGAGTGATAGTAGGAACTGAGGGAGCGTAGGTAAGACGAATGACGTTGTTGTCAGTCGTGACTGGACCTGAATGAATATCTAAAGATTGACCAAAAGAGTTTAAAACGTCGTTAATTTTCTTTGGACATTGACTATAAAGAGTGTTAATATTTATGCCATTTCAATTGGAACCCAAAAAAAAAAAAAGCAAAGCGTACTTGCAAAACATTCCATCAACACGAATCATCACAGTTCTAGATTGTGCTTTCAAAGCAGTAGATCTATCTTCCGCAATACTAATATCACCACATTCGTATCCTATATCTTCAATAGTATCACGAATAACATCTAGTTTCTTTGGCGTATTGACAATAAATGTTCCCGAGTTTGTCAGTAAAGTGATATTTGTCTCGAGCACAAAATCAAGAGATTTAAACGATTCACTTAAAGCACTGACACAAGCGGCACAGGTCATTCCGCCAATAGAAGCAGTTACTTTCCATGTCTTTTGGTCTTCGCCCGGATTTGCGATAGGAACCACTTCAACGACGTCGCATTCGTATCCCATATCTTCAACCGTCTCTTTGATAGTATCACTGAGGCTTCTAGTAGCAAGCACGGCCGTAGCAGAGTTTCCCAAGAGATCAACGCCAATGTCGAGAACGCCTGGAATCTCGCGAACAGAGGCGGTAATTGCATTTGTACACGAAGCGCAGGACATGCCTCCGATAGAGAATATGGCTCTGTACTCGGTCTTTTCTTGCTCGGTTTCTTCCCCCACACTCGACATTGTAACTGCGTCGGCGTTCTTGTTTTTGCGGTGAAAAAGAGGAGCATGATCAGACATGCACGAGCTGCAGAACTGTCTGTGATGTCGTCGTCGCTGCCAATTCGCAAGCAAACTGAAGGGAAATGGTTTACTTGAAAACGCAGCGTTCGCGAGGCCCGAATGCACCTTCTGTGCCTCATCCGCCGACACGACAGGCTCGAAACCGCCGTGCTTGAGTGCAGAGCGAATTGCCTGGGCGCTGAGCTCGTCTGAATGATCCACGCGGACAGTCTTTTCCGCAACAGAAGTCACGATTTTGACTGGAGGCGGTGAGAGTGAGCCGAGGATGTCTGCGATAGCTTTGACGCAGGATCCGCAATGAATATTGCGAACATGGACAATATCGGAGACGATAAGCTGGTCGTCCATTGCGTATGTATATGTATATGTATATGTATATGTATATATATGTATATATATGTATATATATGTAGGTGTAAATGTAATGCGATAAGGGAGAAAGGAAGAAGACGCGGGCGAGACCAGCGCCTTTTATATTCCTGCGTCTGCCAAATACCAAGAAAAAAAAGAAAAAAACAATTAAAAAGCAAATGAAAAAGCAGAGGCAAATACAACGCAGACAGCAACAAATTCCTTCTGCTTTGTTTAGTGTTTACAAAAGGCGCCAGACTGGGCAAAAAAAAAGGGCAAAAGCACCGCACAAACAAGGTTTACGCGCACTTTCTGCCCTCAATCACAATCACCCATTTCTTCTCTTTCCAACACCTCCTCCTCCCTTCTCCCCCCTTCTACTTTGTTTTATTCTTGTCGCTGGATTATTAATACATATAACACAGACCTTGGCATAATAAATCCACTAAATCATGCCGTAGTAAAATACCCGTAGACCGGTCCAGAGCTGACTAGAATACAGTGTGGCTCATCCCCATATCTAATGATAACTAAACCTCATATCTCGAATATCTCCAATCCGGCGAACCTCACTGCGCGCTGTTATGTTCCGTCGCGTGTACCAACCCACTAAATCCATACTTTGCCGGCGCAGCTTATTCATATCGTCGTTCTGAACCGCAGCACTAACATCCTCCAAGTACTTTGCCCGCTCCTGCCCCGTGATACTTCCCGCTGGCAACATACCCAACGTAGCATCAACCCACTGCGTAGCAACTGGCAGTCCAGCAAGCCGAATGACCACCAGCAACACGCCAACTCCATCCGATACGCATTCCCGAGGAAACGTGTATAGTAGGCCCGAGAATATTCTTTGCGTGAAAATCGCCCCTTCCTGCATCACAAGTTGTTTCACCAACCCTTGAATCTCGCCCGGAACCTCATTAGCTTCGTAATACTGCTCTGCAGGTTCATTAAACAGCACATTCGATCTCGGTGGAGTTTTAAACCCGTATGAGAAAATATCATGTAAAAGATCAATTGCTGTGAAAATCGTCTCTTTATTCTCCGTAGCGAAAATAGCTAATGCTGCATCAATCGACGGTTTACAAAGCTCAGACGGAAGAAATCGGTAAGGATAATTTGTCATTAATGTACCCAATAGTCGGAATAAATCCTCAATAGCTGCAGCAGAAAATTAGCAACCATAAAAATTTTACATACATACATACATATACTAACTCACCATCAGGAATATCTGCAATATTAATACTACTCATATATTTAAACATCGAAATACTCTGTCTATACGCAAAATTCCATATTGATTCTTGCGTATTTTGATCAGAATACTCATTCCCATACTCCCGAACACAGATCCCACTTGCCCACAAATAGCAGCCATAGTGATACTTTTCAAAACATTGAACAAGTTTCTCCGCAACAACTGGTAACAATGGATAAAAATCATTCCGATAAGATTGCATCAATGTTCTCATAAACTTACATGCTCGCTCAGACACATACGTCGAACTTCCCATAGTCTCGAGGAGCTTATCGATTAACGGCCATATCTCAATCCAAAACTGAATAGCAGGATTACTTGTACCTGGCTCTAAGCTAGGATGCACCAATCGAGCAAATGTATCCAATAACTCGATTTCATCCGCAACTTTTCGACAATTCGCATCATCCGCAACTTGCCCAGCTCTCTGATCCAGTCTCTGCACAATCGGCATGCAAAACGATTTCAGAGCCGGATAGATTTTCTCAACTGGTTGCACTGCTACTAAATGAGCAACTCCGTCCGTCAAATCATACAACGAGTCAAGATTAATACGAGGTGCTACTTGCTCGTAAAATCCGTGAAGTTGATCAATATACTGCGCCAAATGTTGTCCACAATCGCGACAGAAAAACATCATTGATTGAGCTGCCGCACTCGCAATATCCGTGTCTCCATCCTCAAATGCTCCTGTAATGTACGGTAATTGGATCTCCAAATATTCGGGATGTTTTGCAGTCCATTCAGAGTATCTACCTAGCACCAAAATAACCGCAAATCGAATCTTTTGATGCTTTGGTAACTGAATAAGTAAGTCCATAATCTGTGGCATAACCTGTGTTTCATCAAGATCCACTTCGCGCGCCATCGCTCTCATACTGAAAATAGGCGCCTCAATCTCCTGCCATGCGACATTTTGTCCATTCTTTTGCGCTTGTAAACAATCGTTCACTTTAACGTATGCTTTTCTAAGCGCAAACGACGCTCCGACAACTGCGCAGCAATCTTTAAGTACGTCACCCATTTCATGTCTAAACGATCGAAATTTTTCTTCTTGCTCTTTGTCATTTCCAAATAAATCTCCTCCATGCTCTTCGAGTGGGTACTTCAAGTGACTAATAACAATATCCACTAAACTCAGATAAACATTTTTCAGCTCCCTTTTGGCCGTCTCATATCGATCAAGGACCAACATCTGTTTAAGCAAATACCAGAAATAGAATGTATACTGTACAACTTCAAGGTCCTCGTCAAAAGCAGCACATTCAGCAATAGCTTCAACTAAAGGTCGAAACTCAACTGGATTGCGCGCAACAAGCATATGCCACGCTTCTCCCGCCTCTGCGAAAATTCTAGTGTAGTTTCGAAATGCTTCAGGATCTTCAGCGCATGCGGCGATTTTAGGCCGGGATTCCATAATCTTGGTGTACAAAGTAGGAATCACATCCATAGATTCATCAACGTCCCTAGTCTCGCGAATCATTGAACATACACAGTCAGTAGCCGCATCGAATAGATCTTCATTTGCAAGAGCTTGGAATACGAGGCTAAGGAGCGGTGATCCGACAATTTTCGCTAAGGGCACTTCTCGTAGCCATGAGTTTAGACACTCGAAAATCAAAGAGTGAGAAGATTTAGGCGTCTCTGAAGATTCCACGTAGGCGATTAAAATATTCATAACTTGATTTGAGTTATTCTGTAAAATCTCCATTGTTCGATCACGCAGTTCATCGCCTGACAATGGGATCTTTTTCACATCACTGGCTTCTTCCGGCAGGACTTTTAAAAACTCGAGAATAATCGGAGCACACGATACATCATTACCACAAGAGGCAATTACCTCTGGAATTGCATTTTTCCACTCTGTTAATTGGATCGCTAGATTGGCGAGTGCTAAACATAGTTGCGTGATGATCAATTTCGGTCCTGCTTTATACGAAATAAGAAGCGTAATCAAAGAATTACGAAGCTCAAGTTTGTTTTGCTCGGGAAGTTGATGCAAATCATAGATGATCTATTTATTCAAATGTATTAGGAATTAGGAAAGTTTTAGATGTTGAGTGGGTGAAACGTACCTTGCTGCGAAGTGTTTGAGCAGCAAATACTTTCGACTCGAGAGGCAATGAATGCGAGGACAAGATAGTATGTGTAACAGTCCAAGCCTCTGGCTATATTTGATTTGAATTAGCACATCCAATGAATATCAAGCGATAGTGAAGAGATGCAACGCGCAAACAGCGACATCTCAACCACGAATAACACAAGAACCCACCGATTTCTGGAATTGCTCTAAAAACTGACCAGCCTGCGTCTTTGTCTGCTTATCTGAATTTCCAGAATATAAAGCGCTGAGTGCCTGTAATAAAGGCGATAAAGCCGGATCATCGACAGACTCCATTTTTCCTGTCGTGTGTCTTTTTAACCAGGCGCCAGTGAAAGATAAAAAGAAGAAAGTCTTTGCTTAAAAAAAACACAATACAAATACAATTGATATATTATCCAAATATGCAAATAAAGATTATATCTTTGTTTTTATGTTTTTTAATTCAAAAGAATATAAACAATATTTTGTTTGTGCGCGTGTTTGACAGCTTTTAAGTCCAGGGTCAGGGCTTAATATTTCTGTCGAGCAAAAGAAAAGATTCATGTTTTGCAGCTTTTGTTGTTACTTGTTTAAATATACATTCAATATTGTTACGCTCTTCAAGGATTAGAATACCGGCAAAGAATCAGATAAAATAGCTTAATATTTGAATATAAACGACGAGTACAATTTCATCATGTCTGGTCGGCGGCAACAGCGGGTGGTGTGTATTTTATACGAGATTATTCATATTATAATGCCGATACTAACTCTTTCATAGATGATCCCTCCCATCAACTTTATCTTTAAATTACTTCAACAGCAATCAACAGTTCAAATCTGGCTATACGAGCAAACTGAGACGCGTGTCGAGGGAAAAATTAGAGTAAGAAAGAGTCGTGGATGTGATTGTGGATGTAACATGAGAGAACTCTTCTGACTGACTCGCTTCAGGGATTCGACGAGTTTATGAATTTAGTTATTGATAACGCGACTGAAGTTAATGAAAAGACAAATCTGCGTAAAACACTGGGTACGAATGTATTTTTACTTCTTCTTTGCTTACGATCTCTGCTAATAACAGCACAGGACGGATACTACTGAAAGGTGACAACATCACTTTAATTTCAAGTTTAGAAGCTTAAATGCATCATCTCTTGTAAATCTCGAAGCATGAATATAACCTGATTGTAAGATACGAAAGACTTTAGAAGAACAATCAAGCATATGTATATATGTATATATGTATATCAAATTACAATGTTCTTACTACTATTTGATATTATTCATTAGCAAGAGGTCCGAAAGACTTCCTTGCCGTAAGCACTAAATCCACAACTGCATCATGCTCTGATCTAGGGATAAATAACGGAATTTCCTTTTCTGATCGTTCAGACTCTTTAAATCTCATTCTTAATTTCCGAGCATGCAATTCGGATTTAGGCACTTGCTCAATATTTTCTTGGTATATTTCATAACCATGAGGTTGTTCTTCTTCACTCTCATCTTGAATATCGGGATATATTTGTTCTTCTAATGCGAGTCCCACTGTTCTTAATTAGCAGTTTTTTATCAACGCCCTCATTTACATATAGAAAACTTACCAACCACTGGATAATCCAGATTCATGTGTTTTGACCAAGCTCGATGAAATGTAATAAAATTATCGTATAAACCCTGTCCACGACCTAGCCTTTGTCCTTTTGTTCCAAATGCAACTCCAGGCACAATAATCAAATCAAGTCCATTCGAATCAAGAGCTGTTATTCATGTAAATACCTTACACTTTTCAATTATAAATATAGTATACGCACGATCAACACCAATTGGCGGTTCTTTTAATAATTTTCTAGGATTATGACCATCAATTAATGAATGTGCAACATCGTAATTATCCACATAATTCATTTGTAAGAATAAAAATGGTAAATACTGTTCTCTGTGCTGATTGATCATCCTTTGAGTAAATTGCATAATCTTTAGATTCTCTGGACTCATATCGATTATTGGTATTGTTCTTGGTAAAAACACATTTTTCCCGTCGTCAATTGCATTTCGAATCATTAAATCGCTTAAAATGCCTGTTTCTAAATCATTTCTTTTCTTCCCGTTTCCTGCATACGGTTTTATATAAAATCCAATATTCTTTGCTCGTTGATACCATTTTGAATTTCGCAATATTCCTTCAACTTCAGCAGCTATTCACGCAACCGACAGTCATCAGTACAAACCGCAGATACACAGCACATTAAACACCAATAATAACAACAAAATCAACTTACATTGCGAAATAATAGAACTCTCAGTTACTTTATGTAACTTGGAACAAACTTCCTTTCGAACAATTCGTTTCAACGACGCAGTTTGGATATCAACTTGTTCAGCTTTTCTTAACTTGCTCTCCCAAACATCCTCTGCATTCTCAAACGTAGACCGCAATATCGGCCGTCTACTCGCTATTCCTCGCATTTTTCCATGCTTCACCGCTGCTACTGTAATGCTCATCAGTAGCAGCTTTGTGAATGTAATCCAATCCCATCAATTAAGGTTTATCTAATTATGTAAGTGATTATATATATATACGTATACACAAATATATCATTCAGATCTATGCAACTATGCGAATCTAATACAAAATAAACAAACTCCTCCCAAAGACACGCAATGCAAACACCAGTCCAAAAAATACTATGCGCGTCCTACAACAGACTTTTTTTCCCACCCTCCATCATAGTCTGATAAATATTCGTCGGTTCTTTATACGAACTTGAAAAATTCATATTTGTACTATCCAACTTTGAGAATCCTTCTTCCAAAGCTGTCAAGTCTATTATATCTGTGGTATCCGGTGATGATTTTTCATTGAAAATCTCGGATTTCCAGTTCCAAGTAAATGTAGTTATTATGTTGACAAAGTACCGAGTGCCACCCACTATAGCGTCAGAAACTAGTTTTCCTTGCTCTTGTGCAGTCTGTTAATCTGTTAGTACGCGCAGAATTGAAAAAAACAAACAAACAAGCAAACAGAAAGAAAGAAAAAATACCTCCAACTCTTCGACGCAAACACCAACGTTCCATCCGAAATGTTGGCTGACATCTTGTGGCGTAACTCCGTCATCTTCCTCAAATGATTTCTTTTGCGCTGTAGAGATATACTCCACCAAGACTTTAATAGTAATATCGTCAGCTCTAGAAGCTTCTTGAACGACAATTAATCCACTTTTAAATTGCCGTATTTTATATGGCAATTTTAATCTTTCAAACATATCACAAGCACTTTTCAAATCTTTAGCTGAAATTAAAGAAATACCTCTTGCGCGATTGTATAATGCAAAGAGATCAAATAAAGTGACTATTCCTCCTTCATTTTTTAAAACTCCGCTTTGTAAAAATTCAGCTAGTTGTCTTGCTAATTCCGCATGATAAATCTCATTACTTCCTCCTCCGGCCATTTCTTTGGTGACAATAGGTGATGATAAACTTAACGCGTTTGATGATTCTCGAAGAGCACGACGTGCTTCATCAGGTACTCCAGGTGAAGAAGCTAATCTTACGGCAAAATTCTCTGCTAACGCAACTAATCCTTTTGCCTTTATCATTAACGATTGAAGATCATTTAAAGATCCCATGAGATCCTTATTATCTTCACGTTCACGTTCATTAATCCTTTGCAGTCCATGAATTCCATATGTAGGAGTACTAGGAAGTTTCACAGTCTGTTCAGCAACATGATTCATATCGTTAGAAATTAACTCTTTATTCACGATAATAATAGATGATTCTTGATTCCGTCTAGCTGCATTCTGTAACCATGTTCTTTCCGTTATAACCGTTTTCACTTTTTCAAAAAATTCCTTATCACCACCATTTCTAAAACTTAGTTTAACATACATGTATACTTCTTGCTGAACCGGTAATGCATATTTTGATCGCTCGCCTGATAATGAAAACGGGAGATATGATTCTTTACGAACTTCGTTCTTATCAAGTAAGTAATCAGACGGGTTGAATGATGAAGTTTGTAATCTTGCTCCACATAATTCACAGAATCTCATTGCGGAATTATTCAGAAAAGTGCATTTAGGACATGATAATCCATCTAATTCAGTGGTTATAATCGAACTAGTATCGTCACTAGTTGGTGAAGAAGTTCCGCGTATAACACCACTATCAGCTAATGCATCTTTAACAGTTGCTTCTGGCGGTTTAACGCCGCAGGTGATACAGGCTGGAATTGGTGAAATATCAGGTCTATAACTTGCTGCGAAATGATTTGAAAACGAGCAAATAGGACAAATCCACGACACAGTAGAAATCAATGATAAAGAAGGGGTAGTAGGTTTTACTGGATTAGGAAGAGACACAGAAGAAGCATTCGGTGTAGCTGATACTGACGAAGGATATATAGGAGAAGCAGGTGCCGAAGCACTATTTTCATCTGAAAAATGTAACGTAATTTTTGGCGATGATTTAAGAAATCGTGCTGTGTACTGAACAGTCTTTATATCAGGAAGATTAATAGAAACAGAATGTGTAAGCGGAGATGCTATGTCGACATAACATATTCGATGCGAGGTCAGATATAATCTACCATTTTGATATTCTGATAGTCGCGTGCGTCTATTATCATATTCAATTGTTAGTATTGCGTGTTCTCCCGGTAATACAATAACAACAAATTGAACAATAATAACAAAAAAAAACTAACCCTTCGTATATTCCAACAGCATTTTGCACTAAAATATCAGTTTCATCATCGTAAAGAACAGGACGATGAGCAGCTGTTAAACTGATCGTACTCCAGAATCGCATTATCCAAAATCCTTTTGTTTCCCTCGTTCCACTTTTCTAAAAGCACAAATCACAATGCAAATACTCGTTTATAAACTAATAAATACAGATTATACATAAACAATTTTAAATAAATAGTCAAGTAAACTGCTAATCTCCAGATTGTAATCTCGATATCTGCTTCTCACTATCAAAACCTAACCTCCATAAATATACATGTCCAGGACTATCTGGATTAATTTGACCTATTGGCTTGTTTACCACATATAGAAAATTATCATAAATAAACAGAAATACAGCTATAATTAAACAAATATTCATAAGGGAACAGAAACAAACACAAATGATAAACTATCTCGCTTAGCAGTACTAATATCTTACATAACACTTACACGTGACATTGTATTATTTTCTATTCCCGTAAAGGGTTATTTGTAACCAGAGCACCTTTGAGGTTGTAGTGGCAGCAACAGTATATAAAGACTGATTGCGTAGCATACAATAGTTTTATGAATGAGGTTTTGGTCGCCTATTGATTTAACATCTGCGCGTCGTCCAGTTTTATTATCGAACGAAGTAGTTATTCTTGTTCAAGATGGTGTGGGGATTTACGAAGGGTGTGTGGATTTTTGCTTAGTTTTGTTCGTATGATATTACAAGAGATAGCTAACGACTTGTAACTAAATAGCAAATACAAGATAGATTTATATCAAAATGGCCGGGTTTATCTAACGACTCATCGAGTTTGTTATGTTGATAATACACTCCCCGCTACTCATTCTGTATATGTGGATCTTTCGTTTGTTACGAGGATTCAATTCTCACCGGGATTTCTTCGATCTTCACCTAAAATTGCACTATTTCTAGTGCCGCAAACATCGTTTTCTACATCCGCTGTGCAGGATCTAATCGGCTCAATACAGAATGGAAGTAGATCAGAAACTGATGCGAATGCTATTACAAGTTGGATATGTCCTATTTGTTCGTTTTCAAATGCAATAAAGGTCGCTGAGTTAGATAATCCACCGATACCATGCTTAACATGTGGAATTAAACCAGCAGCAGCAGTTTTAGCAGCAGCAAAGATTGACTATTTAGAAAAGCAAAAACAAACTACTCCCGCAGTTCAACAAGCAGGTGGAGTTGAGATTGATACTGGATTCCCTTGTCCTCGCTGTACATTTATAAATCACCCTTCATTACGACAGTGTGAGATATGTGGTGCAGATTTGGTGTCCCAAAATTTACCTCCTATGCTGCTTGATCAGAGTTTGTTAAATGGAGATCTTTCCTACTCTCCTTCACCTACTCCTAAACTTGTAGATGAGGAAATCACCTGTGTCAAAATCAGTTTCAGAGGTGGCGGCGAAAAGGTATTCCTTGATAAGCTTAAAATAGTTATACAAGATAGAGTATGGGATAATGCATTTGTACAGCACCATCATCACCATCATCGTCATCATCAACAACAACAACATACCCCACGACTAGGAATATTTGGTTTAGAAACAATGAGTGCTAAGCAACGACATCAGACAAAAGAACTAATGACATCACTATCAGATCTCAATTCACTAATGAGCAAAGCAAAAGAAATGGTCGCATTAGCAGAATCCTTTGCAAAAAGAGTCTCCTCATCAACTGGCGTATCAACCGAAGCTCGCGAAGCACTATTACAATCTTCAACCGCATTATCATTATCATCACCGGTTGTTATGCGCGAAATGGCTGGATCGCAAGATGAGACGTTTTATGATGAATTAGCGCGACAGTTGGCTGAGTTTTTAGATAGCGGAGTATTAATTTCCGAAGGAGGAATTCTTACATTATTTGATTTATTCGCATTGTACAATCGAGCACGAGGAATTTCACTTATTTCTCCTAAAGACTTTTATAAAGCATGTTTATGTTTTGAAAAATTAAAATTACCATTTCGAATGCGAAAATTTCGATCAGGTGTGATTGCCATTCAAGAAGCGTATTATACGGAAGAGAATGTCAAAGGAATGCTTCTTGATTGGATTAACAAGCTATGTACAGAAACGGGGAAAGATGTGGGAGTTACTACACAGGATGTCAATCAGAGATTTGGATGGAGTGTTATGGTTGCGCAGGAGGAACTTGAGAGTGCGGAAGGCGTTGGAGAGCTATGCCGAGATGCATCAGTTGAGGGAACAAGATTTTACGTGAATTTAATAAGTCGCTTTATTATATCACCGACATAAGATGTTCTTTGGTTCGAATTGAGCATTCAAGAAACCAGCATACCGAGTACGCAAGCGACACATCAGCAATCAATCACATCACACAAAATACAGGTGCGCTTAGAGTGCCTTCAAACCAGCAACGCTATCAATGAAAGGCAACTTCATATCACTGCAGGCAGAGAGAGCAGGCTTGAGCTCGCCCTTGTTCCAAGGTTCCTTGAAAGTGGAAGCATTGGCGACGGTGAGACCGGCCATGGGCACATTCTTTCGGAACATGGTGACTCCGCAGGACTTGCAGAACGAAGAGGGAACAGGATGTCCAGAGTCGCCGGTGTATGCCCACGACGAGAGATTGTCGGCACCAGCAACAATCTTGTAATTCTCGTCAGGCACGGGAATGATGACGTTGTAAACACCATAACTGCGATAAGTGATATTAGATGGATGAAGAAGAAGAAGAGGGAGATAAGCAGCATCAGCATACCGAAGCTTGCACTCGTTGCAGTGGCAGACAACAACATTTGCAGGCGAATCGACTTCGGCCTCGACCTTGACAGCACCGCAATCGCAGGATCCTTTAAGAAGCATTGTTTATATTGTTATTGTTGTTGTTTGTGTTGAATGGTTATGGGAATATCAGCAGATGGGAGGGAAAGCGGTGATGATCGATAGATTGATGATGATCTTAGCCGCAGCAGCTTAAATCCGCACGGTAGCCCCGGCAACAACACACGTGACGCGGACATCAGATGAATTCATCATGATGTAATTTATGCATTGAAACGATGTCATGCTTTGAAATGGATAAATAATGGCAATTCGACATTAGAGGAGACAGTACGAATGGCCTCTAATTTGCTGCTGTCCTGTGACGTATTTCTGAAAATATGAGGGAACTGCATGACTGGAGTCCGCATTTATAGTGACGCCAACTTTTATAGTGTTTGGATAAATCACGATGTTGTGCAGTTTGCAGTTGTCTTGTTTAGCCTGCAGAGAACAGTGATTTGAATGGCAAACAAATGCCTTCTAACATGTGCTGCGACTGCTCCGAAATTGCAATTGTCTGTCAAGAATTCTCATCTCGTCTTGCCGGCCGCCTTCAGATCTATATCCAAGTCTGTTATCAGCTGGGCCATGCCACAAGGACAGCTTTATCGCGTTCTCTACGCATTATGGCACTGGTGGTCCGCGTAGAGCTCCGAACCCGGGACCTCCCCAGGACCTCGAGAACAGGAGCGATTCCAACCTAAATCAAGTCCTACTAAATAGAATGAATTAAAACTAATCCAAAGCATATCAAGTCCTACTAAATAGAATGAATTAAAACTAATCCAAAGCATATCAAGTCCTACTAAATAGAATGAATTAAAACTAATCCAAAGCATATCAAGTCCTACTAAATAGAATGAATTAAAACTAATCCAAAGCATATCAAGTCTTTGTAAATAGAATGAATAAAACTAATCCAAAGCATATCAAGTCCTTGTAAATAAAATATATTAAAACTAATCCAAAGCATCAACAGGAAGTCCATCAATGACCATAGCCGTAACTCCAAGTTTTTTCAATGCCTTTGTCGCGTTGCTAATCTTGAGCTCCTTAGCCTCTTCGTCGCTCACCAACACAAAGTCATAATCCAACAAGTAATCATCTGCCTTCATGCCATGTTGCTCCGCAAGCGCTACGTTTTCAATCTTAGGCAAGTCGAGAATCAACATTGATTTCACGCCAAAAACAGCATCAGTGGTCTCGTACGGATCTCCGCGGATGTAAAGCGAGGTCACCAATTCGTCATATCCGCTCTTGTCAAATTTGAAATGCATATGCGACGGGCGGAACGGATGCCGCCCGAGTTTCTCGAGAAGCTTTCCGACGGGGCCGTCGTGCGGAATGGGATACGGGACAGGTTTAATAGCTTTGAACACCACGCGTCCTTCGTCATCCGAGACGAGAATGCCTCTGCAATCCGGCCCTGCACGGTCAGCGTACTGCGTGTCGTAGTGTCCCGTCTCGTCTGTCTCCCAGATATCAACGGCAACACCCGGAATAGGCCGGCCCGCGGTGTCCTTGATTGTGATGCGCACAAGACAGGGCTCGCCCTTGCCTTCGGAGCAAATGGATTCCCCCTGCTCAAACTCGATCGCGTCGTGCGTATGAAATGGACCGAGGACAGTGCCGCTGGTAGCACCCGCCGGCTTTGGGTGGTTCATGACATCGACGAGGCAGGACAATCCGAGGACATCCGAGAGCAGAATGAACTCCTGTCTCGTATCAGTGCAAATCTGGCCAGTGGCAGTCAAGAACTCGATAGCAGCCATCCACTCTTCCGAGGATAATCTGGTTTCTCTTGCAAAATCATGAAGATGCGTAACAAGTCGTGCAAAAAGATAGCGTAACCGCGGAGAAGGCGACTGATTGTTGACGATTATTGTGTTTTCGGTAATGTTGTCGTCCGTCAGATCTTTCAGCGGCGGAATCGGCACCGGCGTATAAGCTGAAGGAGACATTGCACTGCACTGTATTGTATATATATTGTATATATATTGTATATATGTATGCAATTGCTATCAATAAAGAGCAGGTCAGCTCCTTTTAAAACCGCTCTCAGTCGCCAGACCTACTCGCTGTCCAGGGCAACGTGGGGTAATTTACCCGGGCCGAAACCTAACCCGCAATGATCACGTGAGATACCCCGCGCAGGATGTTCGGCGCTGACAAAATGTTTATTATTGGCCGAATTGGGACTCGGACTCCCCGCTTCGGGTCGACGTGCGTATATAAAAAAGCGAGCAGCCGTTTCTGGTTCTGCGTCTTTTTGCCCATCCTTTTGCTTAATATCATACAGCAACTCACAAGCAATGGTTACTAAAGAATCTAATGTCGACGTTTTGATTGTGGGCGCGGGACCAGCCGGACTCATGACTGCGCTCTGGCTCGCTCGAACTGGTGTTTCTGTAAGAATCATCGACAAAAGACCGGCAAAGATCTTTGCTGGTCAGGCAGATGGTCTTGAATGCCGTACTCTTGAAGTCTTTCGCTCTTTTGGCCTCGACGGACCGTGGAATGAGTCGAACCATATGCAAGGTGCGTATACTACTTATGCGACTTCCTTTAGTACCTGACTTGTTCATCCATCAGCTAACATTGTACTTTGCAGAGGTGTGTTTCTGGGAACCGGATGGAAAGGGAGGTCTTTTTCGCTCCGCGCGCATTCCAGATACCGTCAAAGGCATCTCTCGCTTCCAGCAGTGCGTTCTTCACCAAGGCCGCATCGAGGCCGCTTGCCTTTCTCAAATCGAGTCCTCCTCGCAAGGCAAAGTCAAAGTCGAGCGCGGTGTTCTTCCTCTGACTATCGACATTGACGAGACAAAAGTCGACGATGAGTCGGCGTACCCAGTCTCTCTCGTTCTCAAGACTTTGGCAGAAGATGACGCGATGCCAGAGCAGTACGGTAGCAAAGTTGCGAACGGTCTCTTCCGCCAGTTCCAGGGTGACCAGGAAAAGTACTACTCTTCGCAATCCGTTGATCTTTCTGCCCCTGACGTCGAGCTCGTTCACGCAAAGTACGTCGTGGGCTGCGACGGTGCTCATTCATGGGTTCGCAAGCAACTCGGAATAGAGATGGAAGGCGAGTCGACTGATTATGTCTGGGGTGTTCTTGACGCCGTTCCTTTAACCAACTTCCCGGATATCCGTCATCGCTGCGCTATCCACTCTGAAAAGCACGGAAGCATTATGGTTATTCCTAGAGAGCAAGGCGTCGTCAGATTCTACATTCAACTCCAGGAGACTCCTCGTGATCCCGCCACCAAGACTGAATCTGAAAGAGAAGCCGGAACTGAAGCTACTACTAAAGGACGGGTTGATCGGTCTCGAATCACACCCGAGTTCATTCTCGCTGCTGCTCAAAAGATCTTTGATCCTTACACTATCGACGTTCGCGATATCAGATGGTATACCGCTTACCAGATCGGTCAGCGCGTATCTCCTTCATGGCATAAATTCAACCGCGTCTTCATCGCTGGTGATGCGTGCCATACTCACTCTCCTAAAGCAGGCCAGGGTATGAATACTTCTATGATGGACACATTTAACCTGGGCTGGAAACTTGCTTGGGTGTGTAAAGGCCTTGCCGATCCTAAGATTCTCGCTACATATGAAGATGAGCGACGACAGAATGCTTATGATCTTATTAATTTTGATCATAAACTTTCTCGATTATTTTCCGGAAAGCCTAAAATCCCTGGAAAAGACGATACCGACGCTGTTTCTCTGGAAGAATTCAGACGTGTATTTGAAATGGGAAAAGCATTTGCAAGTGGCTGTATTATCGATTACAACCCTTCATGTCTTGAAATCAAACCTTCCAAACTCGGCAAGAAAGATGAGCTAGGAGATACGAAATATGTTGATCCTCTTGCGAAAAACATTACAATTGGAATGAGATTTGATTCAGCTCAAGTTGTCAGTCAATCCGAAGCTACGCCTTGTTATATTAATGACAAGATGATGTCTGACGGCCGATTCCGAATTCTCAATTTTGCTGGAGATTTCAAGAATAACGACAAATTAACTCAGAAATTGACCGAGTTAGGCGATTACCTTTCTTCAGATTCTTCAATTGTTAAAAAATTCACACCAAAGGGAGCTAAAATTGATTCTGTAATTGAAGTTTTAACAATTCATGCTAGTCCTAGAATTTCCGTCGAATGGGATGAATTTCCTCAATCTCTACGACCTAAAGATGACTGTGACCGCGAAGATTACTGGAAAATCTATACAGATGATGAAACCCATCATAACGGTCACGGACACGCATATGATAAATACGGTATCGATAAGAACGTTGGTGCTTTAGTTGTTGTCAGACCTGATGGGTACGTTTCATTGGTTGCGCCTTTGGGAATTGAAGGAATTAAACAAATCGAGGAGTTTTTCGAGGGTTTTGCAAGAGTTCCTAGTAAACCTGCTGAAAAGACTGTGGAGTTGGATTTATATGGATCAGCACAGATTAGTACTCCTATTTTTGCGTTGTAAATGTGATTTGTATATAGTATATACTCGTTTTTACAGAAATGGAGATGTGGATTTTAAGAAATTATATGGCCAATATGCAGAGAGAGAATAGAACCTGAGGAGTATGCATCATTTAAAAAAACTTTGGGGCTTGATTTATAATGATTAGCAGAGATTTACACACTTCTTGTTGCATTGCAAAATGTGATTTGCGTTTGATTACAGGAAATGTAAATGTAAAAAACTGCGGAATTTAAGAAATAGTCTGACCAGCATCAAGAACAAGTGTATGACCATTTACAAAACCCGAAGCATCAGAACAAAGATACAATACGGATTTTGCGATTTCTTCAACTGTAGCAGCTCTTTTAAATGGAATTCCATTTAAAATAAACTCTCTTTGAATAGGATCTTGTAACCAATGTTGAATCATTTCAGTTCCGACTGCTGAGGGAGCAATTGCGTTAACACGAATATTATGACCAGCATATTCTAAAGCTGCAGTTTTAGTAAGTCCAATAACTCCATGTTTAGCAGCTGCATAAGGACTAATTGTAGGACCTCCTAAAATCCCCGCAATAGAAGCTGAATTAACAATAACTCCACCGGAAGCCTGCGTAATCATTTGTTGAATTTCATATTTCAATCCGTAGAAAACGCCTTTAAGATCAACATCAATTGTACGTTCAAATTCCTCATCATCAGTTTCAATCAATGGTTTCGAAGTACTCAAAACACCAGCATTATTAAACGCGACATCCAAACCTCCAAATTTCTCTGTAATGTAATCAACAACATTTTGGAATTCTTTTCCCTTTGTAACATCTAATTCCACAAACTCGCAAATACAGCCAGACTCTTTGATTTTCGAAATAATTGGAAATGACGCCTCTTTCTGGCTCGATAAATCTGAAAGAATTACCGCTTTTGCATGAGCATTTGCGAATTCAATAGCCGCTGCTTTTCCAATTCCTCCAATTGAACCAGTGATTAACACGACTTTTCCCGAAAAATCAAATGCACTTGTCATTTTTTGTCAATTGTTAATATTATCGTTATTAATAATTAAGCGCTTTAATATATTAAAAGTAATCTCGTAAATATACAATAAATCAAATAAAGATATAATCCATGCGCTGGAAAGCTCTTCTTCTTCTTCTTCTTCTTCTTCTTAAATATCCTTCAAAAACACCGCTTTAACAAAACGAACGAACCCGAATACTCAAATTCACATTGCATAAAACCAAAACCCGAGTTTTCTCGTTCTCGTTCTCTTTCCTTTCCTACTCATTTCTTCCATTCAAGTTTCTATATGCGCGTAAATGTACTCTCGCTCCTCGTTGCCCAAACCAGACCGAACCGAACCGGACCGAAGCCGAAGTCCCGAGTCCCGAGTCCCGAGTCCCGAGTCCCGAGTCCCGAATTATTTCATTGTTTACTTTTGTACCCCGGCTTTCTTATTTCTCCCTCGACTGAGACTCATCACTGTATCCATAAACAGTTTGCAAATATTAAAAAGCACCCTTATCAGTATGCCTTATCAGCTATTTAAATCATTAGAAATATCTCTCAACATATCTAAAACTAAAAAGTTGAATTTTTACTTCAAAAATATATATAAAATCACTTAATCACAGCTGACATAATACACCAGTCAATTCATACATTTTTCTAAAATCTGCGCGCATACTTGCTTCAGTGAATAAATGCAATACAGTCAAGATTTCTTTCTTCATTTCTTTTTTTTTAAATAAAAACAGGATAATGGTCTCGACAGAGCTATTATAACACAACAACAAGCGCGCGTACTTAAAAGACGAGAAAGATCTGTCTGAAAAAAACACAGAGAAAAGAGATAAATAAGAATACGCTTCAACAACGAATGTAAACTCACTTGAGATAAGGGAAAGGTTGAAAGGAAAAGGTTGCGCAATCATTAAAAAAAACCACTGAATCATCAATAAAGAAAAATTAAAAGAATCAATTAAAAACATTATCAAACTACCAACTCAAAAAAAAGTTAAACAACATATATAAACTTCCCCACATGTCGTAACTTTTTAAAAAGACAAAAGCCCGAAAAGAGAAAAGAGAAAATAGAATAAGAAAGCCAAAAAAAAGGAAAAAAAAAAAACAATAAGATTGAAAATCAGATTTATTTATTGACTGGCCTTATAAGCTTTCTCGATATCTTTTTGATGATAATCCAAAATTTTCTTTCTCTGCAGTTTTTGCGCTGCAGTCAAAAATCCACTCTGTGGAGTCCACTCCTCGTCACTCAAAACAACTCCACAAACTAACTCAGTACCACCAAGACCTCCCTTCTTACCAGCTTCAAGGAGCATATCAAGAACTCCTTTCTGGATAGCCTTTTCATGAACAAGGTGCCCAAGTTCTTTTCCTTCAAAACCCTTCTCCTTTGCAAATTTGAGGAACGCCGGCTCAGCTGGCATAATAATAGCAATAGGCTTGACGTGGTCGGAATCAGCGTAAACACAGATGTTTCCTACGACGCCGCATGCTCGGTAAATACTCTCAAGCTTCTCCAACGCAACGTATTCTCCATTCAAAGTCTTGACAAGGTTCTTCTTGCGGTCAATCAATCGCAATTGACCATTAGGAGCCCACTCGCCAATATCGCCAGTCTTGAACCAACCGTCTTCATAAGCAAGAGCAGTCTCCTTCTCGTTGCGGTAATAGCACTTTGAAACAGCATCGGATTGGATCCATACCTCTCCTTGAGGAAGCTTGTTGGTGGATAAATAACCCATTTCGGGAACATCAACAAGCTTAATATCAACGCAGGTAGTTGGCGCACCGACAGTTCCAGTGGTGAGTTGATGAGGAGACATGAGACAGCACATAGCAGCAGTCTCAGTCAAACCGTACCCATGAACCATGGTAGCGACAACGGTATTCATAAACGTCTGCGTCTCCTTTGAAATAGCGGCACCACCGTTCATTAAAATTCGAAGGCGACCACCAGTGGCTTCCTTAACCTTCTTGAAAATTGCGTGGTCAATAACTCCAGTTCCGGGAATGCGATAGTGGCTCATGAAGCTCTTAGCATGATAAGCGGCCCAGAAGACGCTGGAAATAGCCGAGCCCGAGGCATTCACCTTGGCGATGATGCCCTTGCGGACGGTTTCCCAAACAGCGGGAACACCAACCATGACTGTCGGCTTGAACTCTGCAATGTCACCGCGACAATTGCGCATGGAAGCGTCAGAAATGGTTTTGACGGTTCCGTAGCCAAGAGTTCCACCCCAGAAGAGACACGCTTGTTCAAAGACGTACTCGAGAATGTGAGCGAGAGGAAGATAGGTGAGCAAGCAGTCGTGTTCGTTGACGGCGCCTTCGATAGCACCGTCGACACCGGATATGGCAGCAACGACATTGCGCTGGAGGAGAACGACACCCTTTGGCGTACCGGTCGATCCCGAAGTGTACATGATGCAGCAGATATCTTCGGGGGAGGGTGGGGTCGGAGGCAAATTGGCTTCGGCGCCTTTGCTGTAGACCTCGCTGAGGGGAAGCAGGGCCACGTCGGGATGAGCCTCTTTGAATGCCTTGACGTCATCTTCATTGGGCGCGGGCTCGTCGCGATGAATGACGTACTTGAGGTTGGGAGTCTGGGTGAGGGGACGAATCAGGCCTTTGATGAGATGTGTCTCTGTGAAGACGGCCGTGGCTTCTGTTTCTTTGAGCGAGTGCGTGAGGCCCTCCTCGCCGAGAGTGTCGTAAGCGGTTGCGATAGGAATGTTTTGAGAGCCGGATGCGAGGGCGATCGTAAGCCAATCGGCGCTAGACAGCGAGTTAGATAGGATGCTTAGCGAGGGGAAGGGACCACGAGTGGGGAAGCTTGATACCTTGTGGATGCGTAGACCTCGAGCATAGTAATGTCGAGGCTCTTCAGGCCGGAGCCGAGAGTGCGCACGCGCTGTTCAAGCTCTTTGTAGGAGATGTACGAGTACGGCGAGAGTTCGTAGTAGTTCCATTTTTTGGGGACGGACTGCTCCTTGCCGTCGACGACCTTTTTGATAATCTTTGTCTCCTCGTGGATCTTGATGGTCTTGCGCGATCCGAGACAAGGCTTGTCGCCGTAGCGCTTAGCGACATACTGCACAAGATCCCAGTTTGTCGCAATTTCGGGCAGTGGGCGGGACACAAGGGGCTTTCCGGGCGGAGCGGCCTTGATGGAGCGGCGGGCGGGAGTTTCGCCGGGCTTAGTTGGTAGCCCTGACTGGACGGTGTACGGCGGAGCGTAGCGCGTGACGGGTTTGTGGTGTGCGTCGCCGGGAACGATGACTGGGGCCATTGTGCGGTGGAGGCGGGGGGTGAAGAGGGAAGAGGGAAGAGGGAAGAGGGAAGAAGCAGGAAGCAGGAAGAAGGGAGAAGTTAAGGCAGGTCAGCAGCGCAAATGCGTGAACTGCACACACGGCCTTTGCACGAAACAGAACCACCGAAGCGGGGCCAGCGCAATGCCTGCTAATAATTAATTATGTAAGCAGCGTCATCTAGCGATCGCCGCCACTGTTGTTGTTCTGGAACTCAGGCAACGGTGTTCATTCCGCCTGTTATCCTGGGCTCCCGTGCCCACGACAGCATCGTCAGCACATGTCCTCTGGCAAGTCAATCAATGCATAGCACGATCTCAGGCCCGTGGAAGATGAACATGCAGCAGCAGCAGCAGCAGCACACGCCGAATGCCAGAATGAGCTGAAAGGCGGGGATGCTGGCAGCCCATGTGGACGAGCACGCGCCGGTACGAGACCCTTCGTTGGGGAACAAAATGTGGCCGTCGCGAATTGTTGGGAAACAGACGCGTCAAACGAACTTTCGTCGTTCTTGTCGCCGCTCTGTTTACATTATTTTGTTGCCATTCAATCCATTTTAATCTCTTTTTGCGTTCTCTCAAACAATTTTAAGCCCTGGTCACGACACGAAGTCCCCAAATTCATCCTGCTCCTGTTCACCCTGTTGCATCTGTTCTTTAACCTGTGCGGCCGACGGTGGCGGTGGGAGGAACGGCAGAAGCACGCCTGCGCTGCTGCTGCCGCCGCTGCTGCTGCTCGCGACCTTTTTCCGCCGCGATTTGCCCTGGTTGGAGAAGAGAGTGTTAGCCGGCGCCAGTAGACACCACCAAGGTCACGTACTCCAATTGCTATCGTAATGGTCTCGCCTTCCTTGAGCGAATAATCGTTTGCGGGTACTTTCGATGCTCCTGCTGCCGGGTCTTGTGCCGGCGGATCAGCGTGTCTAGAGTGCGCAATATCGCCATCAGCATCGTTCGTTAGCAGCATCAGCATCACCATTTTTACACGCACCGCTTGTAGTCCTGCAGCGCGATATTGAAATCAAACGATTCACTGCGCTCTTGAAAACCCATCCCCAAATACGCGTGCCGCTCGCCGTCAACAACGCGAACGACAAAGAACCGGCTCGAGTCCACAACCTGCTCGACGCCCTTCCCACTCGCGTCATACACAGCCCGCGCAAACAACTCGCCCGTGTTACTGTCCTCAAGCACCAGCTCGCATCGAAGTTCACTCGCGTTGGACGAATCTTCGCTGCGTGGAACACTTTTCTCCACCACCTTCAGCCTACCTGTCCAGATCGGCTTCGACACGTCCCATTCGCTCGCACGATACCCGCGCGACGTCTTCAGCGGCGGAATCTGGTATATCATCACCTCGCGCGCTATAAACAACACCGACTCATACATGTCCATCAGCGCCATTGTCTCTGCTGTGCTTCGCGTCGTTGATCTTGTGTTGGTTGATTCTCCTTGCTACATTATACAACCCGTAAAACTCCCATTGCATTCTACAAGCCCCTTCTAAAAATGTGAGCCGCACGTGACTGAACAGCGAACTCGCTTAGCTCCGTGAGTTTTGGGTTTTATCAGCAGAGCAGCGATAAAAACCAGATTTGTCGAGGGTGCGATAACGAAAAAGACAAGAAGCAGGACTGACATTCTAGTCGCGACGGTACACCATACACTGGGTAGACACTCAACGATGCCGTCAACTGCGGATAGGCCTCGTCCGTCTGCTTCGGTCGCTTCTTCAATCTCTTCTCTGTCCTCGTCGTCAGACAATTCACACAAACTCCGCAGTCAAAAGCAGCAACAGCAGCAGCAGCAGCAGCAAACAATCATGAACGTTGCACCTGTGTCTGCCCCGGCTCTGCCGCTTTATAATATCCCGACTGCAAGACGGTCGGCTCCGGATTTGTCTTTACCGAATTCGCCTTCGTCGCCGCGTAAACTGCACTCCGAGAACTTTGCAGAGTCAACGCTGTCCTCAATTAACCTCCAGCACCAGTTCTTTCTCGATAAAGCCTCGCATCCTACTTTTATCCCTGGTACTTTTAGTTCTGTCAAACCTGTCTTTTCTCCAGCACTAGGAGCAGCAGGAACACCTACTGCTCATTCCCCGATATCAGCAGTAAACCCTGCTGACGCCCGCGATATGTATGGTTTCCGAAAGCAATCGCAATACGTAACTGCCTCAGAATACGACCTTTGGTTTTCATCTTATGAGAAATATCTTCACCGCCGCCGTCGGAAATGGGAAACACTCATCCGCGATAGTAACATTGAATTTGGCGCTGATGGAATTCCACTCGCGTTCCCACACAAGTCTAAAAAAGTCAAGCGTTATGTTCGCAAGGGAATCCCCGTTGAATGGCGCGGTGCAGCTTGGTTTTGGTACGCAAAAGGACCTGAATATCTTGCTCAAAACCCTGAATTATATGAAAAATTATGGACTAAAGGAATGAGCTCACCACCTGTTGACTCTGAGCTTATCGAACGAGATTTGCATCGAACGTTTCCCGATAATATTCATTACCGAAATGCAGAGTCAAATCCTTCATCTTTTGGCTCTACAAGTTCTCCTGCTACTACTCCGGGCTCGACGAAAAGTAGCAGCGCGAGTAGTTCTAGACGAAGCTCAGCTGCTCCTGAAACTCCAATGGTTCAATCGTTACGAAGAGTACTTTATGCTTTTTCACTTTATGTACCAAAAACTGGATATTGCCAGAGTTTGAATTTCGTCGCTGGATTATTATTATTGTTCATGGATGAAGAAAAGGCATTTTGGATGCTGGTTATCATTACACAGCGATATTTACCTGGTATGCATGAAATCAATTTGGAAGGTGCAAATATCGATCAGGGGGTGTTGATGATGTGTGTTAAAGAGTCGTTGCCGACTGTCTGGAAGAAAATAGGCGCAGGTGTCGATGGTTATTTACATGACGATATGATTGTAAGACTACCTCCAATTACACTATGTACAGCGGCATGGTTTATGAGTGGATTTATTGGCGTTTTACCGATCGAAAGTGTGGCCAGAGTATGGGATTGTTTTTTTTAGTATGTGTCATTTTGAAATTTACAGTTTGACATGATTTGATACTAATTTTTCATCTTTTTATTATAGTGAGGACTCGAAAGTATTTTTCCGAATTGCATTAACAATTCTCAAACTAAGCGAGCCACAAATCGAATCCGTTCGCGACCCAATGGAGATCTTTCAAGTTATTCAAACTATGCCTAAACAACTACTCGATGCGTCTTCATTAATCCAAGCATGTTTTCGCCGTCGAAACGGATTCGGTCATATTTCCCAAGAAGAAATTTGCCAAAGGAGAATTTACGTCGCTGAAAAGAGAAGAAGGTTAGGCGCTCATTCACCGTCTATATTGTCTGAACTCGAACAACCTTTGCTACCTCCTACTTCAATATCGAGCGCCGGCCCAAGAAGATACAAACGTTACGATGGAATAAATCCAAATTACTCTTCATCATCAAGTTCCTCATCAAAGAAAAAATTGGGAAATGATAGAATGCAATTATTAAGAATGGGAAGTGAAAAAAATATGCTATCATTAAACGCTCGAAATGACTATTTCGGTTCCCCTTCAAATAGTCGAAATGATTCAGGTGAATCGATTCCTGTTATTTAAGCTTTTTTTGCATTGTCATAAAAACTTTTTTTTGTTATTTTTGTTTCTTTTGTTTAAAAAAGCGTTGGCCATTTTGGAAACGCCGGTGGTGGTTGCTATCGGCTATTGTTATACCTGTACATTATCTCCCTTTACTAATTTTTTGGTGTTATTTTTTATGGTTGTAGCATGTGTTTTAATATCTTTGTTTTCATATTCAAAATATTAGTAAAGTCTATTTACGTAATTTCTTCTCTAAATAGGGTAAATTGCATAAACAGTTAAACCAATCAATAGGTATTGTGGACGCGTAAAATAAAGTTTAGCGCGCGTCGCGTTAACGCGTTAACGCGTTAATTTCTAGAGCGCGTCGAGAACGAGGAGTCGTGGGAAAGGTGCGCGTCAATCAAAGATATAATTGATCTCCCTCTTTCAGTTTTGGTATTTTGCTTTATCTATCTTTCTATCTTTTTTGTCTTGTTTCTGTTTCCGGTTTCCACCATTGACCTTGAGAAATCAGTGGTATTCATAAACAATCTATGTGAAATTTGTGTGGGATATCATTCTGAGAATTATAATCAGTGTTAATTAAGAAGTTCAACATACCCGTACCGACGCGTGGATTCCAGTGATACTCGACAGATACAAACCTCTTTTTTGATTTCACTTTACTATATTTACTTTCAAAAATGCCACGTCAAAAATCATTATCAATAATGACCAAATACAAAGAAAATCAAAAGAGCCCTGTTAAACGAGGAAATCAAGAACAACTTCCAGCTGTCAAGAGATTGAAATTCGAGAATGATTTATCTAGATTTTCATTTAAATCTAGTAAAAAGATGGATTTCTTTTCGGGGAATCAGAATGATGTAAAAAAGATATTTGAAAAATCACCGGCAAAAAAGGAGGTCAATGATGAGAAAATTAAATCACCTTCTTATAATAATGAAGAGGAGGCTTCTGTTACTATGCAAAATAATCAAAAATCCGGACAACAAAATAGTCAAACTGATATCGAAAAACAGATTGAAAAATTAAAATTGATTTTCATCGCTTTGGACTCAATATTATTTATGAGATATTCTGGTGATGCAATTGGTATTCAAGCATCATTTTTACAAATCAAAAATGATGTAGAAAGATCTTCTCATCGGTAAATTACCCGAACTCTTTTTATTTTTTCTTCTTTTTTTCATCCAGCATCTCAAGTTGCAAAGTGCTAATATGAAATCATAGAAACTTCACGTTAATGGAACTTTGCCAAATTCTTTATATCTATGAGAATTCGTATAAAATTATTCGAAAATCAGCAGGTTTAGACTACCTTATTTTATTCCCAGAAGAGGTAACTAAAGCAACAATAACAAGTCCCTTATTTCTTTCTACCCGGATTTCAACATTTTCACAATTATCTCTAAAATTTCTTCAAAATAATCAAATTGTGAATTCATCGAAAACAGGAATTCCTCTTGCAAAACTTCCGGAATCAGAATTTAAACCGTCTCTGAACCTACAATTGAAACAACAAGTATTGAAAAAAGATGCAAACAAAGTCCAACTTTTACTACGCAATGAAGTTAAAATCACCTCTCTTCTTCCTTCAACAACAACAAGAGAGTCAAAACCAACAATCAAAGACAGACAATCTTCATTATTAGACAGAATACGCGCTAAAGAAAAAGCAAAGTGTAAAGAACTTGCGCAAGCGCGTTTATTATCACCTTTTGAGCAACGAAAGTGTATATTATTAGGAAAATCATGTGCATCTAAAAGTGCAATTGATGTGTTGTTACATTTACAGAATCCTGAAAATCCAATTCACTTACCATTACGAAAAGTAGCTGAAACGATTCGCGATAGTGTTCGAATATCAAGACTTGGTTCTGGAACTTCATCACTGAATGGAGGAGGAGGAGGAGGAGGAGGAGGAGGAGTTTTCAGCATTGATGAAATAACCGATATGATTGAATATATTAGTGAAGCAGTAGGACCTGAGTTTACAAAAATTATCAAAATGGGAGCAATTTCGAGTTTAAGAATTGAAAAGTCGGGAATTATTAATAGAGACGAGATAGTGGAAAGAATTAAGAATGAAAGGAAAAAAATTGAAGGCATTTCAGCGTGAAATTGTACTATTTTTTATTGTGTATTTATGCACATAAGATGGTGTTTGGATTGGAGTCATTGTAGAATATCATTATATGCTAAATAGTGAATATTTAGAGTATACGATTATTTTTAGTTGGCATAGCAAATGATTTAATAATATTCAGATAGCAGTAAAAACTCCAACATGACGGGCGTAAAACAACCTTATAAAACCACTATCTTCTTGGATTAAGATTACAAAATAAACCAGACTGCTGCACAAACCATTCTCCCTTTACACTCCATTCCGCCTTTGGATTCGCAAGATCAACAGTAAACTCTCTAAATAGCTGCGGCACTATTTTATGAATCTCCATCAAGCTTATATTCTTCCCAATACAAGTGCGAGATCCTGCACCGAATGGGAACCACGCTTGATTCATCTCAGCAAGTTTGGTAGGTGAACTTTCAATCCATCGTTCAGGATTAAATGTCTCTGGTTCAGGAAAAATAATAGGATCGTAATGTAAAACCCAAGCGTTAATTCCAACAATCGTTCCTCGAGGGATATACTGTCCGCAAATTTGAGCTCCCTCGGCAGGAACTTCACGCTCGAGAAGTAATCCAACAGAAGGATGCATACGAATAGCTTCTTTAACAACAGCTTGCAGATAAGCCAAATGAGTAGTACTCTCTTTATAAGTGATAGTTTCTGACAAAAGACCCTTTGCATCTGCATCATCAATTTCTTCAATTAATTTCTGAAGTTTGCATGGGTTCTTGAGTAAATAGTATATAATAGCCCGTAATGCAATAGCCGTAGTATCTGAGCCGGCGAATACATTTGTGGATAAATGAACAATAACGTCTCTCGTAGTCATCTTTCCACTTTCTTTCATAACCTGAGTCCATTTCGACATCATATCACGATCAACAGCCGACGCATCAATAGTATTACTATTCCGCTCAAGATGACCTCGACTATTAACAGCTTTCAAAGTAAATGTCAACACAGCATTCCAAGTCTCCATGCTAGGTAAAATATAAGGAAACACGGGATTTCCGAGTAAAAACTTATGAACTTCAGGAACTTGACCAATATGAGTAGAATACTGCAAAATTCCAGCAATCGTTCCAATCATATTGTCAACATCACCACCAGTTTCAAGAAATCCAAGCTTTTTGGCAAAACACACTTCTCCAACAACATCAAAGGCATAATATTGCATCCATTCTCCCAGATCAATGGAGTTTCCCATAGCTGCCATTCCACGGAGTTTGTTCATAAGCAACTTTGAGCAAGAGTCAACACCGTGCTCCATCTCGAGTAAAGAGGACATTGAGTACGCGTTTGCAACAAGCTTCTTTTGCTCGCGGTGGTACACAGGATCGCGCGTGGAAAACAAATTCATCTGGGGCTTCTTCATCCAGGAAATGCATTGAATAGGATAAAAAGCCGTCTTTGTGAAGGCAGTCTTAGTGCCGTAAATGGTCTGAATTTCGGCAGCACTGCCAACAGAGATGACGTTAGGAGCAATGCGAACAAGAGGGCCGTATTGTCGATGAAGCTGGATGGCATGCTTGTATGCAGAGCCGCCCATGACGTCGTGCAGACGCCAGAGCTTTGTGTATGCGGCGAGCGCAGGTCCTGGGATTTTATTGAGACCCTTTTGATACTTATTGGATAAGAGGTGTATAAAGAGAATAGCAAATGCAGTAATGATGTAGTGCTCGCGGATGAAAAGCGCTGCGACGCCTAAGTAGGCGCGCGCCTCGGAGACGAATAAGGAAGAGGACATGATGAAGTTGTGATACGCATCAGCCAGCAAGCGAGCGCAGACTACGGCCTATATACGCGCAACAGCATTTAAAAAGTGAAAATACCATCGGAAAGCGTTCCCAGCAGCGCGGGAGCAATCCGGGAGTTGTAAGCGTGACGTCGAGACTGCGGGGAAGTGGGCTAAGCGAGATCGATTTTGCGGGGGAGGAGAAATCAGTGACGATCGATTGGGAGAAAATTGGCCGCACTATCCGATGAAGAATTGTAAACTGGCAGATTTGTTTGGTAGACTTCAGCATTAAGTTAGTGATGTTAGTAAACTGATGTTTGGATGGACCAAAGCAGCGGAGAGGGATGATAATGACAACAGGTGGAGTTTCTATCTGCTTCTGTTATAAGCACTGATTTCTTCCCTACATCTGACTCTTATTCTGCACTGAGTCTGATTTGTTTTTACTTCTTCCATTTAATTCTTCAAGCATTGTAAACATATATAAACATAAAATTGAGTGAACTACTGTGTATTCTTACACCAAGTGCAGCAAAATAAGATCTTGCGAAATTACCCACTTCAGTCCCGGCACTAATCCACCCCGCACAGTCTCCCCACCAACTCCCCACCAATGATGACCCTGCACCAAATTTTTCTTAGACAACCGCCGCAAATGTTTTGCTGTGAAACAATATTTGTTCCATGTCAAGCCCAATCTAGAAATCGTACAAAGATAACCCTAATATCACACTCCGCAATGTTCCCCCGTCCCTGTGTCTGGCCAGCCAAGCCCTCTCTGATGTATACCCCCTCCTTCTACACGCAGAAAACATGCGAGCAGTCGTTCAACGCGTACTCTCGGCTTCGGTCTCTGTAGACGGACAGCTCATTTCATCGTGAGCCTTCTCGCTGTCCATAACTCTCATTACTCCATCTGACATAAACACAGAATAAATAAAGGCCTCTTAGTTCTTCTCGGCGTCGAAGCCGGCGACTCGGAAAATGACGCCGATTCACTAGCCGGTCAAATCGCCAAACTCCGCATCTTTCCTTCTCCAACTCTTTCTTCAGAGTCAAATACCCCTTCAGAAAGTAGTTCAGGAGCAACCACTCCTGCTGAAGGAGCGCTGCCGCTAAGCAAGCAATGGGATAAAAGTGTTGTGGCTGTTGATGGTGAAATTCTGTGCATTTCGCAGTTTACACTACTCGCATCGGTGAAGAAGAACAAGCCTAGTTTTCATAGAGCTGAACGTCGTACGTCAACATCCTTGTTATATTTAAGCCTTTTTCTGATTTGTTATTGTAGCGCAATTGGCCCTTGATCTATACAACTACGCGATGACACAGATGGAAAAACAATTTGGCGACTCTTCAACGGGTAAAGTAAAGCCAGGTGTTTTCGGAGCATATATGCAAGTGTCGTTAGTAAATGATGGACCAGTTACTATTGAATTATCTTCAAAGTGAATGTAGATAATTGTACTAATAAGCACGCACGTATATACGAGATGCATTATATATATTTAGTTTATGTACTCGAATCTATTTTTGTAAACCATACTTAATGCACTTTGAACACAAATACAAAACATCCAAAATCAATACAGCCTATTACGATATGCGCAAAAAAAACACAAACTCAAAACAAAAAACAGTAAATCATTCAAAGAATAACATTATCAATTAATCGAGTCTTTGAACCAAATGAGTTAGGAACACGAACAGCTAAACTTAATATAGCACCTTTCAAAGGATGAACAGTTTTTAATTCCTCCAACGTATCAAGGTCATTGATACTAATATATTCAATATCATTCTCTGGAAATTTTTTAGTAATTGCAGTTCGAACTGCTTCTATAATTTTGCTTGAATCAGTCTCTGTTCGATATACTTCAACAGCATCTTGTAAGCCCTTGTGAATTACGGCCGCATCGGCGCGAATGTCGTCAGATAAATAAGCATTCCGTGAACTGAGCGCAAGTCCACTCTCAGCTCGTGTGGTAGGAACAACTATAACCGCACAATCATAGCATAAATCACTAATCATCCTTCGAACAACAACTGTTTGTTGAACATCCTTCTGCCCGAAATACACTCGATCCGGTTGGACTATATTGAGAAGTTTTGTAACTACCGTAGCCACACCACGAAAAAACTGAGGACGAACAGCTCCTTCTAGTTGGGAAGAAAACCCTTCAACGGTAACGAATGCACCGCGTTGAGCAGATCGGTCGAGTGGAATCCCTGAAGGATACATTTCTTCCACGCTTGGTGCAAATACAGCATCAACTTTTGTCACAGTATTTAAAACTCCGTTATCAACATTATAAGATTGCTCTTTCGCCGTAGCAAATCGTGACGGAGAATTACCAGTCCTATGTTTTAACGACGCAAGCAAATCAACATCTGCATCAAAATCTCTCGGATACGAAGCTAAATCCTCCGTCGGCGCGAATTGCGAAGGGTTAACAAATATTGAAACGATAGTTTTATCGTTCATTCGTAAACTAGATCGAACAAGTGATAAATGTCCTTCATGGAGTGCACCCATTGTAGGAATAAATCCAACTGAATTCCCCGCAATAGTTTGCGCCGCCCGCCATTTACGAACATCGGCTTTTGTTCGGAGAATTTGAATTGCTGAAACTTGTGATACTGTCGTTGCTGCTGCTGCTGCTGCCGTCGACGAATGCCGCATAACAATAGTACTCGAGTTGACTGCTTGACGAAGCGGAATTCGACAGGCCATGCTAATTGCAAATATGTTCCTGAATATATGATTAACTGTGGTGTCCAAGTTCAAAATTACTCATTTTTTAATCGCTAACGAAATTACACAAACTAGTTTCTTACCTTTCCCAAAAAAATATAATCAAAGTATCGATACTTCAAATAACAAATATTGAATAACAAAAACGGAATCACAAAATAAGCAAAGACTATTATTTCTCCATTTGTAGGGATAACCGCCACAATGATGATTTCTTCAGCGTGGAAACCATACCATCAACAAAGTTTTCCCAAATTTATCTGCATTACAATTGCTCCGTTGCGGCTTTATCTAACGTAGACATATAGGTTGATATGCAGGGGTTTTTCCAGGGCTCATCGCCTGAAATTTTTTATTGGCATGGGTAAGTAAGTACGTGACCCTTAAACAATGTAAGAACTTCCAACATCCAAAAACCCCGACTCGGTTTTCCAACTTTCGTTTACTATCAATAATAACAACATTTAGGAGAAAAATGGCGGACGGTAAAGAAGAAGATGATCGCGAACGCGATATCAAGGAGCGAGATGAGCTCGCAAAGCGACTAGTGGAAAAAGACAATGATAAAACGAATCGAAGGAATCGCAACAATGAACGAACTAGAGCAATTGTTGACGAAGCAGTATTACCTGAAATGCGAGTTCGTTCAAGAGAAGTATATCTTAAAGCACGAGAACAAAAGAAACTTGAAGAGTTAAAGGCACAAGTTAAAGACGATGAGATACTCGCTAAATCAATGAGCTTGACGAGAGAACAACTAGATGAAATTGAATATAATAAAGAATTGCTGCGCATTGCGGAGGAGAGAATGGATATTGATACTAACTATCAAGGATATCAAATGCTTGATGATTACATTACCGAGAAAGGAAAAATGGATATAAAGAGGAAAAAAGACATGCTATACAAACGTTATACAGAAACTCCAACAGATCGGAAACGGAAAGCAGTAACAGATGAAAGTCGTTGGGAAGAAGAACAAACAAAACGAGCAACCGCCAAATCAACATCAAGAAAGAAAAAAGACGAATTTGAAGAACAAACGTATGATTTCGTTGACGATCCTGATCATCGAGTTGATTTCATTCTTGAAGCAAGTAAAAATGTCTCAAAAGAACAAGAAGAGCTTAATAAACGACTCAAAGAAGCAGAAGCTCACGCTATTAATATGAAACAAGTAAGAGCTTCGTTACCTATTTATCAATATCGCGACGAACTTTTACAAGCTTTTGAAGATCATCAAATTTTAATCATTGTCGGTGAAACAGGTTCTGGAAAGACGACTCAATTAACTCAATATCTTCATGAAGCAGGCTATACAAAAGATGGCAAGAAGGTAGGCTGCACTCAACCTCGTAGAGTTGCAGCAATGTCTGTAGCTCAACGAGTAGCCGACGAGATGGGTGTCAAATTAGGAAACGAAGTTGGTTATTCTATTCGTTTTGAAGACAAATCATCTGATAAAACAATAATCAAATACATGACTGATGGTATGCTCTTACGTGAATTTTTGACTGATCCAGAACTGGCTGGATATTCAGCATTAATGATCGACGAAGCCCACGAGAGAACTTTACATACAGACATTTTATTTGGTTTGCTAAAAGATATCGCAAGATATCGCAAAGATCTTCGTCTCTTAATTTCTTCCGCGACTATGGATTCTGAGAAATTTTCCGCGTTTTTTGACGATGCTCCTATTTTTCAAATTCCTGGACGCAGGTATAATGTTGATATTTTTTATACTCCACAGCCTGAAGCGAATTATATTCAAGCTGCTATTAATACTATTTTTCAAATTCACACATCAAAGAATCCAGGTGATATATTAGTTTTCTTAACAGTACGTGTTTCTCCAAAATTTTAAAAAGTTAAAGAACATACTAATAAAAAATTTTATGTCATTAGGGACAAGACGAAATTGAAACAATGCAAGAGACAATACAAGATTATTGTCAAAAACTTGGAAATCGGATTCAAGATTTAATCGTATGTCCAATTTACGCTAATCTTCCACCTGATCAACAATCTAAAATTTTCGAAGCAACTCCTAAAAATTCCAGAAAAGTAGTGTTAGCTACAAATATTGCAGAAACTTCAATTACTATCGATGGAATTGTTTATGTGATTGATCCTGGATACGTTAAAGAAAATGTTTACAATCCAAGAAGTGGAATGGAATCGCTAGTGGTCGTTCAATGCTCTCAAGCTTCTGCTGATCAGAGAGCCGGTAGAGCTGGTCGAGTTCAGGCTGGAAAATGTTTTAGATTATATACTAAATGGGCGTTTTTCAATGAACTTCCAAGAAGTACTACGCCTGAGATTCAACGTACAAATTTAGGCAGTGTGGTTTTATTATTAATGTCACTTGGTATCAATGACTTGCTAAACTTTGATTTTATGGATCCACCGCCTACTGATACACTAGCTCGATCACTAGAACATTTGTATGCATTGGGAGCACTTAATGATCGCGGAGAATTAACCAAACTAGGACGACAAATGGCTGAATTTCCTACTGATCCTATGTTTGCCAAAGCAGTAATTGCAAGTGATAAATATGAATGCGTTGAAGAAGTTTTATCAATAATTGCAATGCTAGGAGAAGCTTCAGCATTATTTTATCGTCCCAAAGATAAGAAAAACTTAGCCGATGCGGCTCGAGAAGCATTTAAAAAATCAGACGGTGATCATTTAACATTACTAGAAATTTATAATCAATGGGTTGAAACTGAGTACTCATCAGCATGGGCATCTGAGAATTTTATACAAATCAAGAGTTTGAATCGCGCTCGAGATGTTCGGGAACAACTTTCTCGATTATGCGATCGCGTCGGAGTCAAAATGTCAAGTTCAGGAACTCATGAATCAGCCGTTGAGAATATTAAAAAAGCAATTACATCGGGATTTTTCGTAAATACAGCAAGATTCTCACAAACTGGGGATAGTTATCGAACGGTTAAAACATCTCAAACAGTGTATATTCATCCATCATCAGTTTTGGCTAAAAATCGACCCAAATGGGTGTTATACCATGAACTTGTTTTGACAAGTAAAGAATTTATGAGAAATGTAATGACTATAAAACCAAATTGGTTGACGGAAGTGTCTCCACATTTTTACAAGCAGAAAGATATTGAAAATGCAGATGGTAAAAAAATGAATAATGATAGGAATGAGGATGCTGATGAATTAAGAAAAGCTGTGCAAGCTAGACGGAAATTGGAGTGATTGTAAGAGGTATAATTACTTTACACATTTAAACCGTTTTGAATAATTAAATTTAGCGAAAATGATAATATATGATGTATTTTTCAAACCAGTAGAAACATAAATAATTAGAAAAAGCAACCTTACTCTTTCTTCTGTTCTGCTTCCTTTGTTTTCTCGCTCGCCTTATCCTTTTCCTCCATCAAAGACCTAAACCGAGAAAGAGCGGGCCAACCTTCGAAAAAGGCCGCAAAAACCCAAGCTAAGCGTTTAAGAAATGGCACACGATATGCTCCGGTCCAAATGAACACCACAAGAGCTTCACCTACGTGATAGATCAAAGCCAAATATACAATTATCTTAATTCCAATTGGAATCACGGCAAATCCGTGAAACGAATAGCTTCGCAAGATTGAATTCGGATTATCAATCGCGGTAGGATTGATTATAATGTAATAAATACCGCAGAGAATACCAAAGATAATTGGAAAAGATTCACTTGTAGGAGGTAAGAATTGATCAACGGGTTTAACAGTAGCATATCCAAGACCCTCGGATGCTTGCATTGCCATTCCGACTAAAACATCTCTTGCCTCAGCCATACTTTTCATCGGCGGAGTGAAATCAATAACAGTTTCAAGTTGGTCGATTCCGCGATTATGAATCATTTCATAAGAAATTGTGATTCCTTCAAGTGTTATATCTTTCAATTCAACGTTACGAGAAGGAACAATCCCTTTATAATAAGTCAAATAATCTTTTAAAGAAAGTTCATGATCTTTGTTCATATGATTGATAATTCGCTGCTTAGGCGAAATATTCTGGTCTTGATTAACAACAGGTGCCGAAACTGGCGTGTTTGTAGTAGGAATTACCACTGAATCGTCAGACATTGTGTTCTAAAGCCAATACTGTACAGTTAATTCCAATTATTACTTGAATCAATTGCCATTTACATATACATGTAATGTAACTTACCAAATTCCGTAATATATCTCAACAACAAAAGAAAGCAGAAAGACTTGGAAACAGAAAAATCTAATCAGATTCCCGTGCCAATATAAGAGCCCTAACCGTAAATTAGTAATTATATAAGGTGTACTTATATAATTACTAGGTTAGGGTTTTAAGCAACGTGGCGATAAGGATATTTGTCAGCCGTCAGCTTTGCCAAACTCCGAGATTGTCTCATGCAACTTTGGGCTTTTTCTATACTATTAATACTATTAATTTTTTATTTTTAATCTTAGAACACAATTGTTTTTTCTTTCGTAATGTATGAGAATATCATTATATACCATTAATACAGTGGTAAATTAACAGCAACAGACCATTAGTAATGATGTAAGAAAGATAAAAATTTATACGCGGATAAAGATAAAGTTTCTGCGTATTTTTCCGCACGAATGAAACTTTCTTTAGCTAAGCAGTTTGAGGATTTTGATTTATAAGAGCCCAAATTCTCCCTCTCACTTTTAATTTCCCGTGTGTATTTTACTGAACATTTGCATTTGTTTAATTGTACATTTTCTGTGTTAGCAACTATGCCTTCTACTGATTCTTTCACTGGCTACATTGGCCTTGATGCTGATTCCGTCAACGGAAACCTCGTCAAGGGAACGTTCGCGCCAAAGGTCTTTTCCGACGACGACGTGGATCTCAAAATTTCGCATTGGTATTGTTCTCTCTTTGCAATTGGTATAGCAAATAATACTAATAGTCCGTTTCAGTGGAATGTGTGCGTCTGACCTGCACACTCTCCGCTCCGGATGGGGAGCTACTCTTTACCCTGTAGTTGTCGGCCACGAGATTATCGGTACCGTCACTCGCAAGGGAAAGAACGTTACGCAATTCGAGATGTATGTGTTCTTCTTCCATGTTATCTGTTTAATACTCAATTGTTGGACTTTACTAATTGTTGCAATTTCAGTGGTGACCGCGTCGGTGTCGGTGCCCAGGTCGAATCGTGCCTCAAGGACGACTGCTACGAGTGCACTCACGACAACGAGCCGTACTGCGCAAAGAAGACCTTCACCTACGCCTCAACCTTTGAGAACGGCGATGTCTCCTACGGTGGATATGCCCACGAAGGCCGCTACCCTGCTTCGTTCTGCTTCAAGATCCCCGATAGTCTTTCGTCGGAGGTCGCTGCGCCCATGATGTGCGGTGGCATCACTGTCTACTCGCCTCTCAAGCGCAATGGCTGCGGACCGGGCAAGACTGTCGGAATCGTCGGAATTGGTGGACTCGGTCACTTTGCCCTGCTTTTCGCAAAGGCCCTTGGAGCAGACAAAGTCTACGCCATTTCGCGTTCAGACGCAAAGGGCGCCGACGCGGTCGCGATGGGCGCCGAGGGCATTATTGCCACTCAGACTCCCGGCTGGAACAAGCCTTACGCGCGCACTTTCGACCTTATCGTGTCGACCGCGAACAACGCTGACATGCCTTTGAATGAGTACCTCAGCATTCTCAAGCCCGGCGGTCGTTTCGTCCAAGTCGGTCTTCCCGAGTCGCCCATTCCCCAGCTTTCCTTTGGCTCTCTTATCAACTTGAATGTCCACTTGATGGGATCTCTTCTTGGTTCGCGCGCGGAGATTGTCGAGATGCTCGAGCTTGCCGCAAAGGAAAACGTAAAGTCTTGGGTTACTTGCTACCCGATGGAGGAAGTCAACAAGGTCCTGCTGCTGATGGAGGCTAACAAGGCTCGATACCGTTTTGTTCTCACCAACTAGGCACATGCTTAGTATTTAGAATTAGATGATATTATGTTAATAAAGCTAAAAGACAAAAAAAATAAAACATAAATAATATGGATTTTCAACAAGCCAATTAGTAAAAGTGACAAAAACAAACAAATGTGCTCACAGCTTTGCTTTAACCATCTTATTACCACGATCAAGCATAAGTTCAGCCTCTGTAACAATTTCATCCACAATCTCCTTTGCAGGCTTAATCTCCTTTACAAGAGCAGCGACTTCTCCCATTAAATGAGGAAATCCGTATTCTTCCATGACCTCTGAGAAATCTTTCCCACTTGCTTCATATTGATCATGTTCCCACAAAACAGGAATTTTACCCTCGCTAGTCAATTTCTTGATCTCATCTTGCCGATTATTTTCCCAATCAAGAGCGTAAGGGTTTTTGATGATTCTCAACGGGCGACCAGTGTAGATAATAGTTCTGAATGTACCATCATAAGTACAAGAGAGAACATCGTCTTGATGAGACTTTGGTGCTCCAGCTTCAGTAGCGCAAATAAATCTTGTTCCAATCCAAACTGCTGATGCGCCAAACATAAGTGCAGCGGCTAAACTCTTTCCACTGGAAATGCCTCCTGCGGCAACGACTTCAATAGGTTTTCCCGTCATTGGCGATTTCTTTCCCTTGACTTCCTCCACGACGGCAGGGATTAGGATTGAAGTAGGAACACTTCCAGTGTGGCCACCACCTTCTCCACCTTGCGCGCAAATAATATCGACGCCTGCGGCTAAGGCTTTCTTTACATGTTTAGGAGCACCAATCATATTCATAACGGGAATTCCAGCTTTATGAAGCGCGTCCACGGCTTCTTTGGGAGGAACGCCAACAGCCGAGACAAACAGCCCAGTGCCTTCTTCAATCACGACTTTAATAAGCTCGGGCAGTTGTCCATGGGTATAATCGTAGTTTGTTTTACGCGCACTACCTCCAACTTGGGGTAACAAAAGATCAACTCCGAATTTAGTGATTCCAGGGTTAAGCGCTGCTTTGATCTCTCTGATCTGCTCACGAAGCATGTCTGGAGAATAGCCCATTCCACCGATAACACCTAATCCTCCTGCGTTTGATACTGCAGCGGCTAATTGGGGTCGTAATTACTAAAACAGATTAGATATATGAGAGAAGAGGAGGAGAGGTAGAGAAGAGGATGCATATCTGAGGCCACGTTCATTCCCGCCAACAAAATAGGATGCTGAATGCCAAAGAGCTCAGTAATTGGAGTAGTAATTGTCATGATTGCAACACAAATGATAAAACAACAAATATATAGTAAAGAATAAAGCAGATGATGAAAAGACGACAGGAAAAAAGGAGGGGGGAAAAGGCGAGTATTTATTGACGGCAGATCGGTCGCTCGGTTGTCGGCCCAAAAACAAAATGGTTTTATTTCACGAGTATTCCTGTCAAATGCGGGGAACATTTGTTCTTTTTGCTTGCTGACCGCACTTTTTCGTTTTCCCCGCAACTTTCCTTATTCTGGATAATTGCCCAATCAAGTAATACACTTGAAGTACAGTATCTTTTCTGAACATTTGATTATTCCTCTCTAATTAGCACACATTCTCACCATCAATACCAACTGAACCGAGGTTGATCTGTACATCACGTAATATGCCATCGGATTAGGGTCGACGAAGTTAACCTCATCGCAGCATTACACTCGCTTAAGCCGGATGTACATTTCATCCGCGAGCCGGTCCTACTCGTGATAATGACTTGTTCAATACTAAAATCGTACTAGATTTTGCGATATCTTGCTTAATTTGCTGGGGCTTATGCTTGATTAAGGCCTGATTCAGTTAATGTCTTGTGGATTATGTTAAGGCTGAATTTTCTGCAGAGGTGAAATTCTTCTGAATATTAATTTAACCATGTAGGACGTTTGTATTATTATAAATATGCCAATACCGATTTACAAATATATTTAACTCGTTTTGCTTTTCTGTAGTGACTTGCAATACGTAAATTACAATTAAATTGAATTTCTTGGAGTATCAAAATGAACAAGACTTTAGAGTCACAAGAACTTCTCAATAACTCAGCATTTATAATATTTCATTTCGGGCGTTTTAGCAATATACTACATTCCATTCATATATCAGGAATTTACAGACATCCTAAATCTTCGCGAGTCTACATTTTAACCCTAGTCGAGGATTCAAAGTTTGAATACGTTCTTGATCTCGAAATTCTCATATCTGATTGCATTTAGCCACAAATCTTCTTTAAATAGTTTAGCACTAATACATTCCATTTTTGAATGAGAATAGGCCGTAGAATGAGTAAATTTTTTGTCAACAATGTAGTAATGAACCGTAAACCCGCAACTACATCTAATATGAGATACAATAAATCCCAAACAAATACCAGTAATAATACAACTACACTGATACTAATATAAATGTAAATAATGCAAAGAAGAAAAAGGATAGGCAGCTAACTATTTTATTTCACTTGGAATTATACCACTTCCCAATACAGGAACTCCGCAACACTCCTCCCTATCATTACTTTAATAGCAAAAAGGTAACAAATTACATTGATTAATAAACAAGTATCTTCTAATTAAACTCTCGACACTCGGGCAATAATATAGAAATACTGGAATTCTTCCTTACATATCTTTAATTGTCTACATTGGACTTTTTAAGCCGCGCTGAGGGTCTACAAATCATCCAAGGGTGTTTATCACAAAAAACATGGCAACAAGAAGGAAAAAAAAATATGAACAAGATGGGTAATAGTATCACATTGCAACATAAGAATAAAATAAAAGCATATCAGAGAAAGAAACCAAGATTATACGTATCAATACCAAAAACTCCAAAGTACTCCCGATAACTCGCACAAATTAAACACTAAAAAAACAACAAATTACAGCAACTCTTTAGAAAAAACTCTTCATCTCTGGTCTAATCCGGAGAATAAAAAATAAAAGGAAAATCAATTCACAATCTTTAAAGAAATTCCAATATTGTCGTAGGAATTTTGCTCCTTCGAGGCCGTTTAGATGACCATATAGGTTTTTTTTGACCAATTTTATAAATCGTCATAGATGTTGCTTTCATTGAGCATCCTTCAATTACTATTTTTTTCAAAGATTGGTTAAGTTGATATTCACATGCCTCGCTTCCAAATATATTACTATATAAGGAAACTCCTGACAAATGTAAAGACTGGATCTCCGGTGCAATTTTTGTCATTGTTCGCATTTCTTCAAGTGTCCATGCTGGTTTATTTGAATAATACGGACGTCCTTTTTCTCGAGGAGGTTTTGAAACACCGAGATTTTTTGCCCCAAATTTAAAGTAAACAACTGAAGGGAACGTTACATGCTCAAAATGATCGCTGTCGTTTAATAAAACGCCTCCTCTCCCTCTTAGATTATGGCGTTCATAGACATTACATTCAGCAATTAAACGTCGTAGGTTAGGAAAAACGCAATTCCGTTTTCTAATATTATGAACAAATTCACCAAAGATCGAGATATGCAATGTCAACGATTCAAGTTTGTAAAACCCAGTTTGTCGTAAATACCTCGTTGGAACATATACCCCCCACTTTTTTACTACTTCAACTCCAGAGCAATCGATCGCTAACTCTCGAACATTTGATAATCTCTCTTCCAAGTTTGGAAATTTCTCAAGCAACGGAATATCTTCGGTCCCACTGTGATAGTGATATCTCTCGCCTGGTGTCATCATCATTTTCATATCTAGCAATACTCCGACAGTTGAATCCTCAACAATAGATCCCGTATTCATATAAACTGCTTCAATAGCAACATCACTCATGTTATCAAGAACCCTGCTAAGATACCCATATGTACGAAATCCCTTCATTTCACTAAAATCTAGCGTCCTACTTCGTCGCCTAGCGAGTTCAAGAGGCTGATACGCATCCAACAAGGCCTTCCACTCTTTACAAACCATCGACAGCGTGAATATAAACGGATGCGGGATATACTCAAATATATAGAATATCAGCTCAGTAGGTAGTTTACTAATTACTGTAGGCTGTTGAAGAGTCATAGTAGACTCTTCAGAGTGTGCAGTTGATGACGTTGCAGTCACCATAGTCGAGACCGGAGCAGTGATAGTAGCCAACATTATTCCGTTGACTGTATACTCTTTTCTTTCTTATCCTATTATGTCCAAATAACAACAAGCAGTACAGCCAATCGGTTATAGCAACAAATCCTTTGACAAGCGGCAAAAAGGACTGATATAACTAATAAGCAGTACGGCAAAGTGTGAGCAAGTCTGCTGCTGCTGCTGCTCCGCCGCTAATTGCCGAGTCCAAACCCCAGATCGTGTGACGCAGGTTGGGAGTTATTATTGGGAGTTTGTGAGAAGAAGAAGTCACGTGAATTCCTATTCGAGTAAATTGCATTTTTTTCATTTTTTTTCATTTATTTGGTTATTAGTGTTTGATATTGAATTTTATTAATGTAATTTATTGTTGGCTACGAGTCATGAAAAGTAAGAGTTTGTCTATTCAAAGTAGGGAATATGAATATGTATGATTAAAACGTACAAAGTTAGCCAACGCCATAAAATCACAAACTCCCAACTCATTTATATCACCAAACTTTCGCTATTTGGGTTAACTATCATCACCTAGTAACCAAATTCCAATTTCGATGCTTTTGAATGTTTTTTCTTCAAGATGTTTTAATTGATCTGTACAGTTACAAGTTAACAAGCCATTCAAAGCACCTTTTTCTATAAATGTTTTCAGGTATTGCAGTGGCGATGAAGTAGTGAGGTTGTAAAACATTATTTATAATTGCTGCTTCATCTGGTAATTATCTAATTGAAATCAAGTCAAGTCAAGAAAACAAAAAACAAAAACAAAAAACAGAAACAAAAAAAAACCTGACTTACACGTACTGTTTTCTGTAAATATAGATTCACCAGCGCTTGTCCTAAAATGCTCTTCAAAGTTAATACTTCTGCACAAATATAAAGCCTTAAAAAAACTCCGCCTGCCATTCTAATCTCAAATGCACAGGTGAATAATTCCCAAAACAAAGCATTTACTTATCAATATCCCACACCGGCAATGAAAAGGCAGACCCAAATACTCGAACAAAGTATTCCGCGATTTGAATATAGAATCTTCAAGATGTGGAGTATCCAGAATTTGTGAAAGAACATGATACTGCGCTTCCAAAGGTATACTAGATTTTGAACCGGGTATAGAATAAGAAGAAAAGTATGCAGATTTTTCTAAATTATCTCGCGAATTGACTACCAAATTTACTAATTCTGCAGGTAAACAGGCAAATATCCAACTGAAATCACAAGCAATTACTCGCTGCATCATTGCGCATCGTCAAGTCGACTGGTATTTAATTACGAGATGGATTTTTTGCAATTGGTGTAACATTTGGGATACTGATGTACTTGAATAACTTGTATTAAATTAAATAGTATAGCAGGGGAAAATTGCATATTAAAAAGGATGTGATTTAAGACCTTTTGTCAGAAAATAAAGTCTGAATGACAATTACCGAGATCGGCCACGTTTGCCTTGTGCCAACCTTTTAAACCTTGAATATAAATAAATGCATCAACAACATAATATCACTATCTCTTCCCTCTTTTCATCTTATATAGATTCTCTGCTGTTTTCAAAAAAAAATACTGCCTGTTCCTTACATGGGTGTCAAATGCAGAGCAAAAAAGGCTGATCTGTATAGAGAAAGCTACGTCAGAACTCTAAATATCATGTCATACATACTAATATATACCTGAGAATCTGCAAACATTCAAGAACTTCCTGTACTATATTTTGTATTATCAATACCAATGTGAAGCAAAGCTAATACCTCTGCGATGACGTAAATAAACACAAGCGAAGACGATGATGTACGCAAAGCCGCAACTAGCATTAAACTTAACAATACGGCAACGCGTCTTTTTTGCCCTTCTATCAGGAGTTTTTCAATTTCATTACACTCTTTTATATACCAACGTATACCGTGTTAAAACAAAAAGCACAATAAAAGGGGAAATAATGCTATTGCATATTTTATGTCTTTTATTGACATTGGTATCGGCGGAACAGGTTATTATAAATTTGTATGTTTTATGTCGCGTTGATAACGAAGGGGTTAAATACTAATGTCAACAAATGATAGTGGCGATTCTTACACCTCAACTGCATTTTCATTGTACTCAATTCTTCCTTCTGAGTCAAATCCCTTTGGAAATCCGACTTTTAATTTCACATACGCGACAAATGGTATCAATTGGATAAAATACCTTGCTTCGGAATATAATTCTTCGGCATATGTCGTATATGACCTTGCCGAAGCTGGAGCTACGATCGATAACGATATCGTTTATATTGAAAAAGACATAAAACCTTTTGTCAAACAAGTTTCAAACTTGTTTTTGCCTCTTATGGCAAATGGGAGTACATCTTTAAATACTGAGGATAGACTACTTTCTTGGGATCCAGAGTCTACGATTGTTACCATATGGTTTGGTATAAACGATGTATTAACATCCTATCGGGACTTCACTACAACAACTGACAGAATTGATCTTTACGCTAGACTAATGGAATCATATTGGTCAGCAACACAAACCCTTTATGATTCCGGATTAAGAAATTTCGCATTTATGACCGTTCCATCACTGGATTTGCGTCTTTCAATGACTCAACTTCAACGTGATTCACTTCATGATTCAATTACTCTGTATAATGAGGCAATCTCTCTTTGCGCAAACGAATTCGCACTTGCTCATGCTGATGATACTAAAATATCAGTTATTGATATGTACTCCACACTTGAATACATAATTGAAAACTACGACTCGCTAGGTTTTAGAAACCAATCTGAATATTGCCAAGAGTATAAATACGGTGTACCATTCGTCGACACATGGTACGAAGGATGTCCATATCCTGCCAACGAGTACGTATTCATCAACTCCGTCCACGTCACAACTGACGTTCATCGTCATTTCGCTCAAGTAGTAGCTCGCAAACTCGAGCAAGATTTATCTCTACCTATGGGTGGTGACGCTATTCAAAGTGCAATTGAATTCGCTTCGGAGGTTGATGTTCTCTCTATGAGTAACGCTGCTACAGCTACTCTTTCTTACGCAAATCTCGCTGCTGTACAATGGGCTGATGCTGTCACTTCTATTTTACCAACTCCTTCGTCGTTGACAAGTGGCTCGGTGAGAAAACCTTATGGCAAGATTTACGTTGGTTAAATGTACTCTACAAATATCTTGGTGGTTTTTTTTTTGGCATTAATAGAGTTTGATTTTTTGAACCTATGATAGAATTTGGATTAATTTTGGTATCAGTAGACTACATTATGTTTTTCTTACCATAAATATTATATAAAAGGCCTTTTTACTTTGGAACTGATGAAATCATTATGTTTAACATTACTATTATTTATAAATCTTACAAATTCTCTTAACCACATAACCGAAATAAAACTCCAATCATTTTAAACCAAAAAAATGAAAAAAAAAAAAAAAAAAAGAAGAAAATTTTTACAGTTTCAAAAGTTATTAATAAATAGAAAAAGGTACGACTTCACTTACCCACTGTAGCCAGGGTCTCCACTTTTGATCCTTAAGATATAATCTACAAATTGCAATTATATCATTTTTAACTCTTTCTTCTTGCCACCACGCACCAAGTAACGAGACCACAGCCAAAAAATGTACAAATATAATCAATGCAGTAGTATCTCTATCACGAAGTCGAAGGTGAAATTCTTCGGAAAGCAAAAATGGCCATGTGAATACATATTTTCGTAGCTCTACAGGCCGAGAGTGTCGGAATGCGGTGACTAATTGTGAAAGTAAATGAATGGTTGGAATATAGCATTCAAGATCAGCAGGACTTTCACCATACAAATCAGTCGTAAGAGCCATTAACTGAGCTAATGCAGGAAGATCTTGAGTACCACCAGGCGACGAATTCGCAAGTGAATTAAAATCAATTCCAAAAAGAGAGTCAAGATCAAATCCCGTTTGCATATTTCGCATTTCATGAACCACAGTTCTAATTCCGAGTAAAATAGGTAACCAACGATCAATAGAGATTATAACAAAATCCGTCGCATCTTCGATTGTTTTCAATTCATCCGGCTTGAGTTCTTTAATATTCCCATACTCATCTCGCTCTTTGAACGCAAACGATTGGATCGCAATTAAACTGCCGGCCACTGTCATAGCTTCAAGATTTCCAGGTCCTCGAGGACCCATAATTGCAGCTCGAAAAGTTTCTAATGCACGCTGCCTATACCATATTTCCGCTCGCTCAAAGTACAAATTCCGTTCTCGTTCAGCAGCTAAATCAGGTGGAGTAAGGCTTTGATTATTAGGTTCTTCGCGAGACTTTTCCTGCAAGAATCGCATGTGCGTAGCAGCTATAGTGAGAATTGAGTACATTAAAAACTCATGGCCAAATGCCATACGGGGAATTTGAGTGAGCCATAAATCACCGTCGGTGCGGTCAGAAAGAGTAGGTACGGTGACTATTAGAAAGTGGTGCAGGAGTTCAAATTGAGCCATGTGCAGTTTTGAGAATTCCGCGTCGGCAAGGTCATTTTGCTGCTCGGCTGCGGACCTTGAGCGTGTCTGCGCAACAGAAGCAGCGGGGGAGATTGGAGTACCTGGAATTACGGTTGGAGCGTAGGTCGAAGAAGGAGCGGGTGAACCGGCGCTGTTTGATCCGGGTGAGCCTAAGCTAGCCTCCGAATGTCGGTGCTGTCGTTTGTGTTTTTCAGTGTGCACTGGCACCGTATTTAACGACGGAACCAGGTCCTGAGACTGCAGATAGTCGCAATTGACACCGTGTTTGATGCAATTGAAGCACTGCGGTTTCTCCTCGTCGCATTTAATACGCCTGCGCTTGCAGTTTGCGCAGCCTTTTCGTGACTTTATATGAGATTTTCTGGGTCTGATAGTGCGCCCTGTCAGTGTTTCTGTAGTACCTAAAAGTGAATACCCGTCACCCTGAAAAGCAGGTGCGTTTATCGGCCTGCGAACAGAATCGTCGTGGTTGAGTAAAGCTGTAACATGACTTGGCTTGACGGAGGGCTGCGGATTGAAGAACGGCTGGTCTTGATTTGACGTCGACATGCTCGCGAGAGCGCACGCAAGCAATACAACAGGCTGTTGCTGGTTGTTGTCAGCGCTGGCTCTAACTGGCTCGCGGGGGTTTGGTGTGCTTGTAGAGGTGTTGAAGTGGTGAAGCCGGAGGGGTGAAGGTCCATGGAGAGGTCCACAGCGGGTTACTGACGCCGGGTAATCTGGGACCGGAGCCGGGGGATCACGGTCTGCCACTTAGCAATGTCGAATAATCATAGCAGATTGTAATAATAAAATACATACCAAAGACGGATTCGAGCAGTGAAAATAGATGGTCTGTTGTGCTATTACTTGATTGAGTAGTCGTGCCACTTTGACTCTGTAAAGCGTCGAATGAACGCATGTCATTCTGGCTTAACAATGAGCTGCTCATTGTAATGTTTACTCTTCGCTACTCCACACTTACTCGCAGCATCCTTTTTATAAAAGCAAGCGTTTGTCTGTTCGCCGACTGGGTTGTTTTAGAATTGTAACTACGTCACTGTAAAAAGAATACAATCTATAGCACAGACTGCGCCCCGTCAGTGATCTTCTGTCTACAATTTAACCAGCGACGACAGGGAGAAAGAAGGCGGATTATAGTTACTCCCGTCAGCACCGTACCGTATTCTTATTCTGCAAATACAGCAGCATATACAATCATTATCAAAGCTGTACTAAGGAAGCTGACATTTAGCACTGTCTTTAGAGCGACCACGGACAGAAACCTACAATACGAGAATGACGTATTCCGATGATTCAGACTCAGCCGCGACGGATGATCTTCTCGCCCAAACTGGACCCTTTTTTTTTATTATATATTCTTTACTAAATTTTTATATTTATTTTCATTTTTTTACTTTTGACCATCATATCAATCTCTCCTATCTTACACTTCCGCTGCTATAGCAGCATATTTAATTATACAAGAACCCCATAAGCATAACTTGACGACATCAAAACAAGCAAACAAACTATAGCAAGCAAACATTAGTAACTTTCCATTAGCCCAAGCGACAGGAAATCAGGCGTGCCCGTCGTCGATGAACAATTAAACGCTCGCTCATGTGCCTGCTTCGGCATTATCCCGGCTGAAATTCCCCTCTCGTACGACCACTGCGAGGATTCATTAGTTTCAGTCTTCCACGTCCAGTATATAAAGCCCCAGCCGCCATTGCTCTCAAACGCTGCCATCTGTGCCTCGGCACTCATCAACAAGTACTCTTTGTACTCATCTGTGTAGTCTTCCGGCGCCTGGTTCGTGTAGTTGCAGTAGCAGTTTGGCGTCGTCGGGCATGAAGCGACGAGAACCTGCGACGACACATCCGTGACATTCATTGTTCCTTCCCAGCGAGAGCCGACTCCAACATTGTTTAAGTACTTTAAGCAGTCTGTGTCTGCCTGTGACCACTCGCCGACGAATGTGGGACCGTGGCCTGTCGTCGTATCCACAGACACCATCATCGAGTTACTCCACTGTAGACCAACGTTAGTACTAAATCTAAATCCTGGTGTACACAAGTAAAGAAAAAAAAACAAGGAAGCTCACCGAACTGCAGATGTAGTTGATTTTAGCCGAGTGTGTCATGGCAATCAACCCGGTGTCAAAGATCAGGTACTGATGCACGTCAAGCACCATCCCCGGAAAGCTTGCTTCGGGGAACACTCCCTGCCACGAGCTAACGCCGCGAAACCCATCTCCGAATACGATATAGTTTTCGTATCCTGCATCGCGCACGATGCTATATGCCTCTTTTGTCCAATTAATAACTGCCTCGGCGTCAAGCACCATCATATTTGGTTCATTCACTAGTCCATATAGTGTGACGACATTCTTATACCGGTCCTGAGCGAAAAATGTGGCAAGCTTCTTGTGCATGTCTAAAGTAAGTTGTCCATATTCGGTGCCGTCTGTTCCGTTCAACCACTGAACCACACCTTGTCGTCCAGAATGATTCCATCCATTGGCATTTCCCGGAACGGAGTGTAGATCAACATTCACGCGAAGCCCATATTTCCGTGCCCATTCAATTCCGCGCAATAAATATCTCCAGCCGACTTTTTCTAAATACGGATCTCCAGAAACATTTTCAATAGCCCAGTATGGATATGGAATACGAACATGATCTAATCCGGCAGCCGCAATATCAGAAAGCGTCGACTCGGTGATAAACGTGGCGTAATGCTTCTCAATCACATCTTTTAAATCATTGCCAAGTTTCTCGCATAGTGTATACTCGTCGATAATGCCCGATGCAAGCGGATACTCCTCAAAGAACGAGGGTGTGATGAATGGTTCAATGATAAGCCATCCTCCAAGATTAACTCCCCGAATAGGTCGGGAAATATAATTGAAAGACTCGTCCAAAGCCGGGACTTTGTTATTCGGAGCAGCCGAATCGTCCCAAGTCATATTCAGACCCATAACAGGCAAGCCTCCGACGGTATCATTTGTAAATGTGGTGTTGAAATCAGTTGTGTCGTACCATGTTGCCACATCGAGTACAGATCCAACAGCCCACGAAGGAGTGTCATCAGTCGAACTTGACGAAGTGGAAGACGCTGGTGCAGTTGACAAAGTACTAGAAGAAGGCGACGAGGACGAGGACGCGGGTGCTGCAGACGACCCCGACGATTTGCTTGACCCCGAGTTTGGTTTAATTATGAGAATACCCACTGGAATCATGACAGCCGCGACAATGACCAGTACAATGGCAACAAGAAGAATGGCAATGTTTTTCTTCTTTGAAAAGAAGCCTGGCCGGCTACTTTTCAGCTTCTCGTCAATCGCTCTGGCAATGTTCGAGTCGTCACCGGGCGAGCCAAAGCGTGCAACAGGCGGACGGGGAGATGCCGGGGTTATTGGCTGCGACATTCGCGAGACTTGCATTGATGTGGTGTGGTGCTGTTCCCGTTCACGGGCGTACTGTTGCATGGCTGGGTGATGTCTGAAGGTCTCATCACGGGCCGCATAAGGTCCTCTGTCTGATGAAACGGCATGGTAATAGCTATCGTCATAGTCGTTGTCGACTTCTTGATGAGAAAAGGGATAATCTCTGCTGTGATAAGGACTGCTGATAGAGCGCAGAGGTGCGACGGAAGAAGCAGACTCTGAGCCCGTGAATGGCTCGGAGGGGGTTGGAGAAGAGCCGGCTGGCGGCATTGTTGTCTATACTGCAATACACCTGAGTACAGTATGGTACTACTACAGCAATATCTTCCTGTACAATACCTCAAATTGACACGGGTTTTGAGGGTGTAGCGAGCAGAAAAATAGTGCGCAAATGTGAGATGAATGGGTACCAAGACAGCGGGGCAATTGTGAGCGCTGGCCGCATTGGGTTCTAACCGGAGACGATGGCTTGGCCTCGGCTAAGTCATCGCCTGGAAACAGATGTATTACAAGTCCCCCAATCTGGAAGTAAATAAACAATGCTAATACCCTATAAGGCAATTCCCCGTATTTCTTAATTCACTAAACTCTTGTACTACTTTCCCTCGCACTGTTGTACTACGTTGTTCCTACACGTGTGAAGCCGTGTGCCTGCTCCACACCACAGCCGCGCCACGTATCAACCACAGCCGCACAGTCCGCTTAAAGAATGTCAAATCTCCCTAAATCCCTAAATCCCTTGCTTTGTTTACATTTTTCCCATTTTTTTTTTTTTTCTTTTCTCTGCTATTAATATTCTATAACTCTACGCTATTAGTCTCCTAGCTACAATTAGATCATTATCCAAGCTAAACTTCACTTCTGGTGCGCGCTGTTACACGCTGCTGCGACTGCTGCTCCCCAAAGCGGTCCATCCTCCGCCATCGCCAAAACTATCCGCCGATTCCATCTCGGTCCAAGTAAATTCAAAAACCCTTGCACGCGTCCTCTAAACCCAGAGTATTTTTCAATCACAGATCCCGTAACCGCAACCACTATCTCATCGTTCACACTAGGTGTCGTCGACGGAAACACAGCAACGGTAAGCGCTACTAATGCTGCCGCGATCAACGCGGTTGCGCGGCACGACACTGCGTAGAATATGGATTGCATCAAACGTACATCTGCAAGTGTTATCGTAGTCCTCTTACCTCCGCCACTATGCTTGGCAAGCAACTGTTGTCTTGCAAACGCAACATCAAGCTCCCCTTCAACAGCAGACATCGTCTCAGCATCTAATCCGTACATCGTATCCAGTCCTTCTGGGATACTAGCCTCTGGTCGATACTTGAATATCCGGTCACATGTTATCCGCCTTGCAATTTCCGGTATGTATCTTCCAGAACACATCAACTCTAAAGGTTGAAATCCTGGAATCTCGTTCTCTGCATCTATTTCATCGTCCCATCTAGTTCTAGGAAGTATACCTGCTCCGAACAACGATAATTCGGTATTCAAAATACACTCTGAAGATATCTCGACTTCGCGTGGATTACATCTTAATAGTCTTTCTTCGTCTAAACTTGAAGTCGGAACCATCGCCGATGCATTGATTCCCGTCCCGACAATAAGTCCAAGTTTAGTTCGTTTTGTATCTATTTGTAAATGCGATAATAAAGCTGCTACTGAATCATTAACAATCGCCAAAAGAGAAACAGACACCCCAACTTCTCGACAGCTCTTTTCGAAAATCGTCTTTAATTCACAGCCAATTATATCTTTAGATATTGAGGCAAAGCCTTTGCCCATGTTCAATATCTTGCCAGTACATACCGACTCTGCCCTAGATACTGTCAACTAAATGCGCAATTGAAAAAAATTTATCCAAAGATGCATACTCGAATGGAAAACTCCACGTAAGTCCAACCGGAACAACTTGATCATCTTTAGTCCAACCATTCGCTCCAGAAACCGTCAAGACACTCTGCAGTTGATTTGCAATCCACACAAAGAAACTTTTCCCGTCAAGACCTTTAACACCTTCATCAAGCGCATCGCTCGTCTGATATAAAATCTGTCTTGAACTAGCAGACCCATCTTCCTTTAGCTGAAATCGAACGACTGCTATTCGTAAATTTGATCCACCAACATCAATAGCTGCAAAGACACCGTTTTCCTGACCTGTGGGCGAGACTAATATGTAAGAAGGCAGCATTGTCATTGACAGCACAGAATCATCTTGCTCGGCGCGACTCGAACTCGATGACGCAGTAATTGGAGATACATTATGAAGAGCATTTCCGACTGACTCTGCGAGTTGAGAAACCAATCCATCGAGCGAGGTCGACGATATTGATTGCGTCAGCAGCTCCAAATCAATCCTGTCTCTGTCATCAATTTTCTCTATTGGTTCAACCATTATCAAAGTAGTATTAACTGTGTTCTGGGCTCGCTGGCGTTGATGGAGTTTGTTGCTGCGCTGGGAACTGCGCTGGGAGAACAGTATCGCTCTGCTTTGCCTCGCGTTGATGTTCTGCACCGCAGTAATTATATTTCAGCTTTTGTTTAATGTTGTAAATTTTTTCTTTATGATTTCTCTTATACTAATTGATTTTTTATATTGCACTGATGTAGTACTAAAACTATATTGTACGTATTTAAATTTGTCCCTTGGTCCAGACATAAATGCTGCGGCTGTTTAAACTCATGCTAGAAATCTCTCCACAATGTGAACGTAAACTTATCTCCCAAACGCCTACTCAACAACAGCAACTGCAATTTACCACAAACAATCCAGTTCTGTCAGGAAATTGGCAGATTATATTATAAAGACAGTGGAGGTAAATGATTATAAGAAAACAAGGTGTTTACATACACCGCGAATAGTTTCAAAATACCGTCATCTGAAATCATTATTTCAATCGAGTTTAATGACCGTCGACAATCCTAATCAACAACACGTCCTATCGTGCAAACTTCTTACACTACCCACTGAATTGATTGCACATATACTACTGCATCTTGATGGCTTGACTCTATTATCAGTTTCTTCGACTTGTCGGCATCTTCATGATTTACTATTAGATCGCGACGATATTTGGCGTCGAGCAGCTTCAGAAATAGTACGACCATCAACTCCACACGATAATCAAATGACGTGCTCCCCGTATTCATCATTTCGAGAGCTTTATTCTCAATTATTTTGTTTTTCATGGTTCACTCCTGGAATCTGGCATGGAAACAGAGATTTACATGGCTCAATTTATGTCTCAAGATATAATTCCCTATCTGGGCATCTCGAAGCTTATGAGTTATTTTGTACTTATTCTCGTTCGGAGTTTCCCGAAAATGAATGGTCGGTGAATCCTTCCGTTATTATTCAAAATTTCAAACCGCAAATTGAATTATCCGATGCTCCAATTATTAAATTTACTCCAACGACTCAATATGATAAAAAGTTAGAAATCCCTCAACCTAGAAGTCCAAGAGGTATGACTACAAGTTTCTTTCATGCTGTACCGATATATCCAGAACGTATAATATACCCGCAAATGAATCTTTGGCCACCGTTGCGTATCCCAGCAGAAGAGCGTGCGAGGACTGATAGTCCGACAGGATTCAGAGCTCAAGCCGTGAAAAGAGGGTACAGTAAAAATGTTTTTCGATTGCGAAGGTGGATTTCATTTTTGCACACTGAAGCCTATGGCGTTATCATGGGGGAAAAAGTAGAGACCATTGCAAGGGTTTTACCAGATCTGTATACTCCGGATAAAGATCATCCATTACGAGGATTGTGGATTGGAGATTATGAATCTCATGGTGGTGAATTTGTATTATTCCATCAACCAAAAAATGACAAAAATAGACTTGAAGCTATAAAACTCACAGGAGACCCGAATGTTCCTAGAGGCGAAGTTACTTTTGTGGTAGATGATTTATCTCATGTTGAAAGGGTTGCTACAGAAACTGAATGGCCAGGGGCAAGGATAGTTGCCGCACAAGGACAAACCGCTGCGCTCAATTTTACAAATAGCACATTTTCTCCAAGCCAATTGATTATTGTAAATGATAATATGGTTGCTCATTATTGGATTAATCTGTATCGGATTAAAGTTTATAGAAGGGTGAACATTGAGGATTTGCTATCTGGTGGAAGAGGTTTATTATAGTTTTATTCTGCCTCATTATCATAAATATCCTTTTGGATCATATCTTTCAACTTATTTGACTCAATTCGTATATCTCTTCCGGTAAATTTTGAGACCCGAGGATTTTTTATGCCAATCGAAAGTAGTTCTGCTTCTAGACCCATTTTTAAATCCCCAACTGATATAAATATTCTGTTTTCTTGAGTATTAAAAGATCCTAATCTGATGGTAACTTTATTCCAAAAATTATAAATCCGCGGATGGTGATTTTCAAAGGATGAATAGAATCCAAGTTTTGTCATAAACAAAAACGCTGCTTCAAAATTCTTAAATGAAAATACCTTCTCTAATATGTATTCCTCACCATTTTCAATTGGGTTTTCAGATATAGAAGCTCCACTTGGTCTTGATTTAGGCAATTCTGAAGAAACTAAACTCCAGTCATATTCATCAGTTAACAATCTAATATCCTCATCACTTGCAGGTATTGTCCCTGGCTTCGATTCGTGGACTGATAGTGTGGTGATTGTGTCGTGGATCTCTGCCACCTTCTTCTTGATTAACTCATAATTTACTGGTGCTTTTACTCCTGTGGATTTCCTCTTAGTGGAAGGATGGCCTACAGCTGGTTCCCAGATATTGGGTAAGCTGTAGATTATTTTTGAAGAGTGTAGTTGTCGTATGAATATACGACCAAATGGTCGTCGAAGTAGAGTAATTTTGTTCATGTTGATCTGGTGCGGTGAAAATAGACAAATCCATGATTTGGAAGCAATAGCGTATAGCCTAACCCTGGATATATATATTCTGAGTATCCGCGAAGAATACATAACTCATAAGGGCTACAATAATGAATTGCAATATTTGAATAAGAAAAGTAAGAATTTACAAATCTAATAATACAAACTATAAAGCAAAGAAAATAAAACCAAGACTCCACTCTATATACAAACCAAACAGTAATATCGTTAATTAATATTTACAGACAAAACACATTGCGCAAGTTGATCCAATAACCCATCATCTTTTGATTCCACAACTTGATCTACTTTAGAGCGTGAGAAAGGACTTGAAGATATCACATTAACCGCCGATTCTGATTTCTGTGTGGAGTAAATAGCATTAATACAAAGTGCCATATCGACATCGGCTTTTGAAATATAATGAGCGCCAATAGGAGTCTTTAAATTAACAACAACATTTCCATAGGTAGCCAATGAAATCCAAATCATTTTATTTTCCCACTCAATTTGCGGGAAATGTACCGAGTTTGAAACTGACTGCGAGATCTTGGCCAAAAACATAAAACTTTCTTGGAATTCCTCAAAAGTGAACTTTCGTACTAACCTACTATAACCTTCATCATTATCAATAACAACGTCCCAGTCTTGCAATCGTTGTCTCATGCTATCAGTCAATGACTCAACAGAAGGGTCAAGTTTCGGATTCGTCTCAATAACCCAATTTATTACGTCCGACACATCTAAAGATGAACGGAAATCTTGGTCCAAGAGTTTTGAAGCTCGTTCCATCCGATTTTGTCGTCGTCTATCGGATTCCAAGGGGAATAAAGCTGATGTAGGCCATAATAGCTTTGATTGCTTACCGTGGACTTTCGGAAGTTTCGGCTTGAGTCGCTTTAGACTGGCTTTGAGCGAGTCTGTGTAATGCCTCCGACCAGATACAGACAGATTAAGAGTGTACTGACAAGGAAATACGTGCACTATGTACCGATGACTCGGCCGCATGTTGCTATTTGCAGAATGTGCTCGTAGAGAGACCGCTGGTTTAAGTTATAACGACGACGACAATGTGTTCGACGCATGTAGTTGGCTTGCACAGCATTCACGTGACGAAGGGGTTTGTAATTAACCAAAACCCAACCCACAGCAGCTGATAAACCCTAAAGGCGTAGCAGTAAAAACCCTATTAGTAGGTTTCCCCACATACAAGAATACGTTTACAAATGCGTAAACTGGGAGAAAAAAGACGAAGATATCTGTAGCGCGCGTGAACGGAGAACTGGATTAGGTGGCGTATGCTAGCGCAACTTTGCTGAGGACTAGCCGTTTTAAATCCAAAACCAGTACGAAGACGATTGGTTGGATGTGGCTCAAGGAGGCGCAAGTGAGAAGGAGAAGGCCGGCTGATAGCGGTGAGGCATATGACCAGCAACAAAACACAAAAGTGCTCTAGAGACAATAAGCAGGAGTTGCGTTTGGTGAATAGCTTCAGCGCGCGGCCGGAGAGTCAATTAATGCATTTTGTAGGCGCGGGCATAGTTCGCATTGCTCAGTTTCTCGACTATGCTAGCCGAGAGCGATAGCGATAACGAATTAGTGGTTCTGTGCGGTGCTTGGGCACGGAAATTAAGCGGAGAAGCACGTTAAGCCTGGGCCGGGGGCCGGGGCCGGGTTTGGCCGAGAGTTGACGAAGGCTTGGCTGCTGTGCGTAACTGACTCGACGCACAACAACAAGGCCCGTGGACGGTCTGCCCGTGTTGCTGAAGGCTGCTACAGACGACTGAGTCGCGATACGGCGATGGGAAGAGATAAGGCATTGGCCACGGAGGAGGCCGATAAAATACACAGTTGAAATGGCGTTATCAGTCAGCGGCGGATCTGTGACAGAGAGGCGGCGAGGAGCCAAGTGGGTCTTGTCTGTCCGCGGGCTGGTGCAAGCAATTTTGCGCCGGTCGCTGAAAGCTAGCCGAGTTCTTGGTGTGGCATCTCTGCCTCTGCACTTCGCTCTGCGCACTTCGCTCTGCTCCTCATCAGCACACGGCAACTCCGCAACAAAGTCAGCGGGCCTTCCGCACCTTTGCGCGACAAGCCTGCATTCTGAGCAGTGCGCCGCCTCGTCATCGCATTGTGGGTCGGAGCCGCCGAGAAGACTCTTTTACACCTTTGCACGACTCTAATCGTGGCGCCGCCTCTGGCAGCCACCAGGCTCGTCGCCGTACCCACCCTGACCTGTCTGGCTTTGGGTATATAAAGACCGCGGCCCTCCTCCTCGGGCTCCCCGTCGTCTCTATCGTGTGTTCCCGTTCCCTAACCGTTCCCCTCCGCAGCCATGGCCTCCGACAAGCTGTCCTCTGATTCTAAGCCCGGCCTCTGGTCCCGCATGCTTGCCCGCGTGCGTCTCGACTCGGCCAACGACCGACACTCCAACGCCGGTATGTCCTTCCTCCGCCCCTAACTCCTGGCCTTGTGCACGCCACTAACTCCTGTTCAGATCTTGACCCCGTGCCGATTTCCAAGCGCACATGGCGCACTCATAACTTCGTCATGTACTGGATCAGTGACAACTTCTCCCCCTCTGGCTTCCGTAACGCCGCATCCTTGATGGAGGTCGGTATGTCCTGGCGTGATGCCCTTCTCTGTGTCACCTTTGCCCAGCTCATCATCGCTTTTGTCATCGTTCTGAACGGTGTCTGGGGTTCCACCTACCATGTAAACTTCTCTATCCAGGCTCGTGCTTCCTTCGGTTTTTACTTTTCTTATGTCATGATTGTCATGCGCATGATTGTCGGTATTTTCTGGTATGGTATCCAGGCTTACACTGGTGCTGAGTGTGCTCGGTCAATGATTTATGCTATCTGGCCATCTTTCCGCCATCTCGCCAACACCATGGCTCCAAATGCAAACATTGATACTCAAATGATGGTCTCATACGTGGTGTACTTTGTCATTATTCTCCCCGTCCACTTCATTCCCATGCAACACCTCAAATTGCTCTTTACCATCAAGTCCGTCACTACTCCCCTTATTGGTTTTGCTCTCATGGGATGGACAGTCAACAAAGTCCCTTCTTCTGAACTCTGGGCTATGGACTCTACTCTCAAGGGCTCTGCGCTTGGATGGGCTTTCATGTCAGGTCTTTATGCCAACATTGGTTCGTGGTCTACTCTTGCTGTTAATGTTCCTGATTTCACTCGTTACGCAAAGTCAAACCGCTCGGCTTATATCACCCTGTTCGTTCTGCCGGCCACCGGCTGCCTCATCACTTTCTTTGGTGTCGTTGTCGCTCAGGGATCAAGGATCCTCTACGGCAATATCCTCTGGGATCCTTTGCTTTTCATCGACATGTGGACTTCCAAGGGAGGTCGTGCCGCTGCTTTCTTCTGCGCTTTCTTCTTTCTTCTTTCGCAGATTGGTGTCAACATTGCTGCCAACTCTGTCTCTGCCGCCAACGATTTGAACTGCTTGTTCCCCAATTATATCAACATCCGTCGCGGACAGATTATTGTTGCTTTTCTTGGCTCGTGGGCTTTGACCCCCTGGAATATTTTGACAGACGCGCCTGCTTTCCTTTCGTTCATGTCTGGCTACTCCGTTTGGCTTGGACCCCTTGTTGGAGTCCTTCTTGCTGATTTTTACCTTGTCCACAAGAAAAAATACAATGTCTGGGAGCTCTACGACAAGAATGGAATTTACAGATACAACAAGTGGGGTACCAACTGGCGTGCATTCTGTGCTTTCTTTATTGGCTGGGTCCCTCTTCTCCCTGGATTCATTCCCACCGTTAACAGCAAAGTAACTGTATCCACTGGTGTTACTCACCTTTATAACCTTGCTTATTTTTACGGAGTTGGCGCCGCCGTTGTCTCGTACTGGTTCTTCTGCCATTTCTGGCCTGCCACTGAGACCTACGTTCCTTTCCCTGTTTACCCCGACTCCGAAGTTATCGAGGCTAGAGATGTTGACGAATCCGGTTCGATGGTCTATGGCCAGGAAGAGGTGTCAAGCGAGATGGAAAAGAAAGCGAGCTCATAGACTGTACAAATGTTTAATGGTTTTTTTTGAAGTTACTTTTGAATTTTTGTGTTATCTCGGTTTACTAGAGCTTTATTTGTGTTGTTTTTCGATACCATGTCTCTGAAATATATAATAATCTTTTCATGTATTCCATCTATATTTCAAACCACGTATACTCTTCCACGTATACTCTCGTAGCTTTCGCTTAAAATGATGATGGAACAATGACCCTCTTTTTAAACGAATTATTAAATTTACGGATGTCCCTGTCGGATCTGCGCTTCAGAAGACTTCCGCGGAATGGTTAAAATTCTTATAACCGACTGCAAATTTGATGTTTAAGGTTTATTTTTGCGGAGTATGGACAAGGAGCTGCTTGTGCCGCACACGTTTGTAATCTGTACTATCTGGTCAGGTTATGTTTGAAGAACAGACAATTAGTAAAATACTGTCTGCAATAATCAGACAGTTGACAGCAGGACTAACAGCAGACGGAAGGAAAAACAAAATAGCTTGCTTTCTTCCGGATTTATGTTATACATGCTTAAGCCAGCACCAAGGAGGGAAAACTCTATTGAAATCGGCAAAAGCCCTATGATAAAACCCTACGACATTGGCATACGCCGAATTAAATACAATAAACATGACAAAAAAACGGTAGCGCTGGTGTTTGAATAAATCCCTATTGCATACTTCGCTCCTCTTTTAGCAACTCTAGCAACCCGTACTCCAAATCTCTAATTTTCATCTTCAAACCCGAAATTTGCCTATCTCACCCGACGTTTATGCATTCCTAATCAATGCGCTCACTCCCGCGGCGGCTATTTCTATCAATATCCGCTGCCTTCTTTTTCACTCAGAACAACTGCGTTTAGTCTTTGGGTTACGTCGACACTATATTTAACCCTCTCTGAATTTCTCCGCTGAACTTTTACCATCCATGTGTCTGCCCTTCTCTCTAATCGCATGCCCTGCTTTATTTTAGTCGACTAACTGCGTTGTATCTTTTTGAGCTACCATGCTCTGATAACCAGCTACCTTGATAATACTAATGCGTTGGTCCTATAATCTATTCAAAAAAACTAATGCCTGCTACCATTTAATGCGCTCAACTGATAGACTGTCCTGCGTTAATAATTTTCATGTCGTGTTAAATTAAAAAATGCGCGCAATTCATCACAGTGTTCCTCTTATCGACCTGTCACAGCGCACATTATACTACAAGTCTAACTAGAGCAACATCTTTACCCTTATCTTTTTTTTTTCTTTTTTTTTTTTTCGTTTAATTGTATGACACTGAGGAACTGCGAAAGAAAGAGACAGTCAGAAGATAGAGCGTGAGTAAACTAATAGCGGTACAAAAAATCTTTCGCGCCCTATTTCTCGCCACTGCACCGTAGCACCCTATCTCTTCGTACCCTTTTCCCTTTTTTTATTTTTTGTATTTTTTTTTTTTTTTTTTCATTCGTATCGATCAGTCTACCTTTGACAGGTTCTTTTATATTTCCACTCTAACAGTCACCTGCCACCTCTACTCGCTAATGCACGTCGTAATCGCTCATGTCGCATATATTTTCTAATCGGTAATGGTGCCCTATTTTTGAGAATAAAGAAACGAACATAACACAAAAAAAAACGCGAAAAAAATGAAATTGAGCTAGAAGATGGAGAAACCTTGATTTAGCTGTCGAGATAAGGGAGATAAATGTGATTGTAGGAGTTCGATTTACATCTATTGCCCTTATTTCGATCACGTTAGCAAAGATTAATAGACAAGGAAACGTCAATAGTAGCTCTGTTTTCTACTTTAGCATGTACTAGTAAATATGGGAAATGCACACAGTAGAATTTGCCAAACTAGGCAGAGAACGAAAGAATACGTAAATGCCTCGTCGTTTCGGTTTTTTTTGTTGTTTGGTTTTACTGCTCTATCTCAAAGAACTCTTCTTTCATTTACAATAGCTCCTGGCTAGGAGGGTCTCAGCCCTTAACGATATGAGCTCTGAAAGATATGGGCCCTGTCTGTTACCCTCGTGCAGAGTTTACGCATGATACAGCTCCGGCTCAGAATAAAGTTGGAGCTGGAGATGGGGGAGTCAGAAAGGGGCGTTTAGTGGCTGCTTCCTTGACATCCATGGCACCACTTTCCCTTTTGGTGCTGTAGCTCTCAACTGATTGAACAAAATTATGGAGAAATTGGGAAATTTCGGTACCACGATTCGACCCGGAGTCCCGACCAAAGGTCTATCAGATAGGTTTCAAACAACCCCGATAAACTTTGAAACTTCTGAAAACCCTGATTAGCACTGATTGGCTCTGATTAACTTGCTGCTATCAAACTTTTACGACTTTCCATAAAGAGCACCGGCATATTATTTTTGACACCTACGATAAATTAATTTAACTTAGGTAGTCTTGGCTCAACATTTACTTTTGGGGCGTTAGGGTGTGGTGGCGGTTTGCGGTTAGTTCTTGACCAAATTGCTGCACTGTTTTGGGTCGATGAGCCAAAGTTGGCCTTTTTAAAAAGTTTTCGTCGGCCCCTGTGAAGAGTGAAGGAACACGCTTTCGATAGATGATCAACAATCGTAGTAAAACTCCATCTGCTGACGGCTGCGAAAGATAGGACGCGCTTTGACGTCCCCTCGCACGATAAGCTAGAACCATCCCGGCACACACCACGTGTTGTATGAACTGAGCTGACAGCGATAGGGTGGATAGAGGACTTGCGCACGCCCGTAGTAGGAACATGGCGAAATAAACCGAAGATCAAAGCCCTAATCACCAGTCAAGTTCCGTAATCAACCGTCAAATTTGAACTGGTGCCACAACGGTGGATTCTTATATTTATTCATTTATTCTTAGCCTACCTAGACAGGAGCTGGGCAAGACAGAGCAATCGATAAGGTTGACTAGGCTACGGCAAGCGACCGAGATCAAGTCCATGCCGAGAAGTTGCCAACGCTCATTGCTTTCCCCGTCAAGCGCCTTTGACTCGAGGACCGTGTTGGCAGCAGGGCGGTGACTCAGTCGCGGTGCTGTGCGCAAATGATACGGTTTGGCCGCTGCACAGACGCAATTGGCGCCGGGCGGCCGCCTCCCAATATGCCGCAAAACATGGTTGAGAAAGCGGTATCGCCGATAACTCTGTCTACGCTGTCCTCAACAGCAGCACTTGCCTTTTCCTAAACAAGGCTGCCACCCTTGTTATACTGCTGCCCACCTGTCTAAAATACTCAACAATACAGCGACAAACAGCAACCCGGGCGCTGTCGCAGGGCCTTAGACAGGTCTTCTTGTCTGTGGCACGGCCCCTTTATCGCGCTATCTGTCGGGACCGCCGCCGCGGCGTAATTAGCCTTCCCGGATGCAATGTCTTTGGCGCCGCCTCTATCAGCCACCCGACTCAGCGGCGTATCGCTCAGCGAGCTTAATCTCTCATGTCGAGTGCCGACTCGTCCCGTCCCTATAAAGACTTGCACTCCCTGCCCGATTTTCCATCTCCTCTCATCAGCATACTCGTCACTTGTCTACAGCGCCGACATGTCCTCCGAAAAGCTGTCCTCTGAATCTGGCTCCGGCCTCTGGTCCCGCATGCTTGCCCGCATCCGTCTCGACTCGGCCAACGACCGACACTCCAACGCCGGTATGTCCTTCCTCCGCCCCTAACTCCTGGCCTTGTGCACGCCACTAACTCCTGTTCAGATCTTGACCCCGTGCCGATTTCCAAGCGCACATGGCGCACTCATAACTTCGTCATGTACTGGATCAGTGACAACTTCTCCCCCTCTGGCTTCCGTAACGCCGCCTCTTTGATGGAGGTCGGTATGTCGTGGAGCGATTCTCTTATCTGCATCACGGTTGCCCAGTTGATTGTCGCTATCCCCATTGTGCTCAACGGTGTCTGGGGTTCCACTTATCATGTCAACTTCTCTATCCAGGCTCGCGCTTCCTTTGGTTTCTACTTTTCCTATGTTATGATTATCATTCGTATGATTGTTGGTATTTTCTGGTATGGTATCCAGGCCTATACTGGCGCTGAGTGTGCTCGGTCAATGATCTATGCCATTTGGCCATCTTTCCGCCACCTCGCCAACACCATGGCTCCAAATGCAAACATTGATACTCAAATGATGGTCTCGTACGTGGTGTACTTTGTCATTATTCTCCCCGTCCACTTTATTCCCATGCAACACCTTAAATGGCTTTTTACCATCAAGTCCATCACTACTCCCCTTATTGGTTTTGCTCTCATTGGATGGACAATTCACAGAGTTCCTTCTTCCGAGCTTTGGGTTCAGGACTCCACCCTCAAGGGCTCTGCGCTCGGATGGGCTTTTATGTCTGGCATGTACGCCAACATTGGTACCTGGTCTACTCTTGCTGTTAATGTTCCTGATTTCACTCGTTACGCAAAAACAAATAGCTCAGCTTATATCACCTTGTTCGTTTTGCCTGCCACCGGTTGCCTGGTTACTTTCTTCGGTGTCGTCCTTGCTCAGGGTTCTAGAATTATGTACGGATCTATCCTCTGGGATCCTTTGCTTTTCATCGACATGTGGACTTCCAAGGGAGGTCGTGCCGCTGCTTTCTTCTGCGCTTTCTTCTTTCTTCTTTCGCAGATTGGTGTCAACATTGCTGCCAACTCTGTCTCTGCCGCCAACGATCTGAACTGCCTGTTCCCTAACTATATCAACATCCGTCGTGGACAGATTATTGTTGCTTTCCTTGGTTCGTGGGCTTTGACGCCTTGGAACATTTTGACCGGTGCCCCTGCCTTCCTTGCATTCATGTCGGGCTATTCCGTTTGGCTTGGACCTCTCGTTGGAGTCCTTCTTTCTGATTTTTACCTTGTCCACAAGAAGAAATACAATGTCTGGGAGCTCTACGACAAGAATGGAATTTACAGATACAACAAGTGGGGTACTAATTGGCGTGGAGTTGCCGCTTTCTTTGTCGGTTGGGTTCCTTTGCTTCCTGGATTTATTCCCACCGTCAACAGCAAAGTAACTGTCCCCACTGGTGTTACTCACCTTTATAACCTTGCTTATTTTTACGGCGTTGGCTCTGCTGCTCTTTCTTACTGGGCTCTCTGCTATTTCTGGCCTGCTACTAGAACTTATGTTCCTTTCCCTGTTTACCCTGAAACTGATGTTATTGAGGCTAGAGATGTTGATGAAAACGGTGAAATGGTTTACGGAACCGAGGAGATTGTCTCCGAGGACGAGAAGGGAGTTTCCGCATTATAGATTGGATAGATATGACGTCTTTTGTATTTGTTTTTGGATTTTTGCCGCGCTTTCTGTATATACTATAAATTCTAGATTTATTTTCATGTTATGCATTTGTGCACCTCCCTCGTAGTTATTCAATCGTGATTTAAAGTAACAGCCACGCATGATTCATTAGCGCGACCCTGTCTAACATGTACAGAAATTACTTAAATAACATCAAAACAAGGGACGCGAGAGATTCGAGACTCCTCATGAAGCAAGCAGGTCTTACCCGACCCTAACTAACGACATTCAGAGTTGAATAAACATCGACTGATCAGTTTAAAATGGCTGAGTCTTTTCCAATGATTTATTTTATCTATGACGTATGCACGCGGGAGGATATGACGTTTACAAACAAACAACGTGATATATGCCACCAGGAAATAATGAATTTATAAAATTAAGCATGAATAGAGCAAAATAAGATCATAAATACCACAAGCCATCTAGATGTTCCGCCGTTTAAACGTGTAGATCGCTTCTTTCAAATTATGATAATAGTTGGTATTGCCACTTTCATCAATAGTCTTCAAAAATCTATTTTTTGGGCAAAAATTTATTGGGCATCATTTTATCATCATGATGGTGACGGTCAATAAGTGCATCAATATGGACTCCCGATTATAATGATTCAGGAGTGGAGACTACTTGCTGTCGTCTCCAACCTCTTGTACCAACACCACCCTGGTCAATTAGAATCATAAAAGGTTATCACCCTATGTTAGTCCATGGAAATTTAGTGATATTGCGCTCCGCTTAAGAATTGTAAACAATTTTAATACCTTCTACTTTTGCTTCAGATTGCAGGGGACAGTGAAGAATGAGGTGTGTCGCGTCTTGTAGCTTCGCTCCACACCAGCAGCCAGGCCTCACGAGATCATAAGAGTTTTGTGATATTCGTGACAGGACTTTTAAGCATCCATAGTCAGAACTAAGGCGATTGATGCTAGAAACAACGCAACGGGGTAGTCCTTGTATAACCATGTCGATTTAAAGACGAAGTACTTCCTTGAACTCCTGTCATGTTGAAGATAGTGGTCCAACATCCCTAATCATGACTTCAAGATCCCCTTCTGTACAGCTTGCCTTGTGAATGGCATATAAAATGATCCTAGTTTCTCTCCTGGGCATCTAAGCGAGTATTGCCTACAATTTTTTATTTTCTGGAAATATAACAACAGCAACCGCCGGCTCTCCTCTCCTGTTGTAAATAATAACAATACTCATAACTTTGCTTTGATCTTCCGATCGAAAACACTGTTCTCAATCTCTTGACTACATCTAGACTCGGGCAATGCTTACCGCCAAAAGTGCGCCACAAGATACAGCCTGTCAGCGAATAGATATAAAAACCACTACTACGAAAGAAGACATATGATTTCAAGCTTTGTCTTATGCAATTATTGGCGAATCATCGAATATTCACCGTGTTTCCACAACATTCAGTCCTGATATTTTTCAGTGGTGCAAAATGACACCATCCGAGCTAGTCCGCATCAGGCAACAACAAAAGGTTTATAACGCCGCAGACAGAGGTGCGGCTCATTTGGGCTCCTGCCTGCTCGAAGCACGCAAGAATTGCGCAATCGATCTCGCAGAAAAATGTATAACTGCGCCAGATTCCCTTTTCATCCTAGAAAAGGGAATAGAAAAGGGAATCTGTCCATCTGATAAACAATTCAACAGCAATAATGTCCAATTCATTCTCCACAATTCAGTCTATCGCGGCTTCCACCTTCCGCAAGACTCGTGACGAGTCCACGACCATCGAGAAAGACGATGATGGACGTCTCATTCTTTCAGGTGACGCCTTCGTCGAGGCCTCTTATCCCAAGTACTTGCCTACCTGGGACACTGCGGAGCACCATGAACCCCTCCAGCTTTTTGATTTCGTTGATCCCGGCATTAAGGCCGATCCCACTCTTCCTAACCTCTTCCCCGAGGGAGGCGACCACAAGGTTAAGCGATTAACCCCTAAGTTTGGGTCAGAAGTTCGCGGAATCCAGCTTTCTTCCCTCTCTTCTGCCGGCCGTGATGAAGTTGCCCGGCTTGTCGCTGAGCGCGGTGTTGTTGTTTTCCGTGACCAGGATCTCGCTGATCAGTCAATTGAGGACGCTCTCAAGTTTTCGTCTCATTTTGGCCGCAACCACATCCATCCCACCTCCGGTGCTCCCAAGGGATTCCCCGAGGTCCATCTCGTCTACCGCTCAAAGAACGATTCAGTCTACGACACCTTTTTCCAAGAGCACGTCTCTTCCATTGCCTGGCATTCGGACGTCTCCTACGAGCTCCAGCCTCCCGGTGTCACGTTCCTTGCCATGCTGGATGGCCCCGAGACTGGCGGTGACACTATCTTTGCGGATACCACCGAAGCCTACAACCGACTTTCCCCCACTTTCCGTGAATTTCTCGGCACTCTTGAGGTTCTTCACTCTGGTGTCGCTCAAGCTCAGTCTTCTCGTTCGCAGGGTGGTGTCGTTCGTCGTGATCCTATCGAAACTTTCCACCCTCTTGTCCGCGAGCACCCCGTCACCGGAAAAAAGTCTCTTTACGTCAACCCTCAGTTTTCACGTTATATTAAGGGCATGAAGCGTGAGGAGTCCGACGCAATCCTTAACTTCCTTTACGACTTTATCGGCAAGAGTGCCGATATCCAAGTTCGCGCTGCCTGGGAAGCCAAGTCTGTCGTTGCTTGGGATAACAGACGTACTCTTCACTCTGCTCTTTTAGACTGGGAGTCCGGTGAAAGACGTCATGCTTTCAGACTAACTCCTCAGGCTGAGGTTCCTACTTACAGTTTTTCTAAGAAGTAGATTTTTAAAAAATGGCATTTGCAAAAATAATTAAAATTGGAATGGAGTTTAGGTTAGTTGAAAATAAGAGTAAATATTTTGACATCATTGATTAAATAACGTAAGCGGTTGTACTTATCCTTTGGATATAAATTATTATATATATTATAACATTAGGACACTCCTCATAGTTTAGGTTTTAATTTTAAGTAATGCTTATTTAATATTAGTACTTATTTAATTTAATTATACAGTATAACATTTTGATTTCCCCTTTATCGTTTGCTGAATTAACTGCTTAAGTTTGATCTTTTTTTTTTTGTTTTTTATTATTTTTACTGATCAAATTCTAAGTCCTAAAAATTTTTACTCTATTCGGGAACCCAGTTTGTCGTCCATTTGTTTAAGCGTCTTTCTTTCTAAACATCGGACTTTCATAACGAGCATAAATATAGTTCTGAATATTACTTCAAACATTATTTAGTGGGCATAGTTTCATCCTCCATCCTACCCCGTACTCCAAATTTCCTTAGGTAGAGCACAAACAATTAGTCATATATTACAAACAAAAAAACTGATTTGCTACACTTGGCAGTGCTGCATCTACGGCCACACACATTTTAGAACGCCGCTGCCGACATCGCCCTCCGATTGCGGGCAGTACTTTGGGCTTTTCATTTATTTACTTTGAGCTTCTTTGGGGGGCAGGCTTGCAAAAAAATAGGGCGTGGTAATAACTCGTCGTTGTAATTTGGCATCTAGCCATTTCACAACACGTTGTTCAATACTGAGGTTGCCGTAGCTGCGTGGTGGTGAGTTTCTGCCGCCGCCGTCGGGGTTCTCCACTATGGGTACTCATAACCCGCCGTTGCCGCCAGTAGCTCAAGGCAAGACTCCGATAGCCGCCCTTACTCCTGGTTCATCAAAGTTAAGCAGCGATGAAGGCGATGTTGCGTCCGCTTCACCGGAAGATGCTGCTGCTGCAGCAAGGCTAAGGAAGATTGCCTGTGTTGAGTGCCGACAGCAAAAGGTAGGCTGTTCAAATGTTTCCCGTGTCCTGCTGCACTTGCTGATCCTTTAGGTTAAATGCGATGCTTATGAACGACAACCCGGTCGCTGTACACGATGCCAAAAGCGTGGATTAGAATGTTCTATTCAAAGCAACTTCAAGCGAACATACAAACGAGCGTGAGTAATCCTTAAATCATGCTTCCCAAAAACAAGGCTCACATATTTTTAGTCGACTTGCCGCGGTTGAAAGAGAGGTTGAAGAACTCCGTCGGTCTCTTGGGTCTCAGAGTTCTGATCAAGATATGGTCTCCAGAACGTTACTAGATCTTGCGCGTGGAAAATCTTCTGAAGAAGAATTAAAATCTTCTCCTACGGTCACATCTTCTACCGAAAACATCACTTTGATACCCACATCTACTCCTCAAGATTCAACAGTGCTCAGACATGGAAGCTCTACTGTTGCTCAAGATTTACCTCAAAAGTGCCGTGGGTCTCCAATAACAGAACAAGCGCTCCCCGCCATCTCACAATTACGGACTCCGGATTCAATACCCGACAAGACTCCAATACACTCGCAGCAAATGATCACACCAAGGACGCTAAATGGATTTACTGCGACACGAGAACAGATTCAAGGTCTTTTTGTAGAATATCAAACGCACTATCATCCGTATCTTCCTGTTCTTGATCTTTCAAAGGGACCGGACCATATTTATTTGAAATCAGATCTGCTTTTCTGGGTAATTTTGGAAACTGCATCCCGTATATATTCCGACGTTGCACTCTTCCCTATTCTTTCTGCAAAAGTGAAAGAACTCGTTTCTCGGCAATTAAATCTACCAATGAGATCTGCATATGATGTCCAAGCAATCCTAATTTTCACTTTATGGCCACCACCAGCTGGTTCTCTAAATTCAGATCCTTGCTGGCATTCGTGCGGACTTGCAATGTTTAACGCGGTAAAACTTGGATTGCATTGTCCTGGTAAAACTCAAGATTTTGGACGAGTTAAAGTTAGTCCTCAATACTCCGAGACTCAAGAACAACTGAAAACCTGGGTAGCATGCAATATTGTTTCTCAGTTACTTTCAATGGCATTAGGATATCCGACATTTTCGATGTATAACTGGTCAAATAATCAAGCCCTCCATCCTCAATCTTCAGATTTTATGCCTGAAGAGTTAAGAACGCAACTAAAGTTAGCGATGTTTAACGAAAAGGCGGTCAGATTGCTAAACCAAGACGTGCGCGATCCCTGTGGTAATGTTGATTCAGTGACACGCCGTACAGTAACAGGCTTTCTGGCCGAAGAACTTGATCAGTTAGAGACTACTTTAGAATTTGCTTCTGATATTAGTATTCTTCTTTTACACGTTGCCAGGACACAATTATATGCATATTCCTTTTTAAGTGATGATCTAGAATCTAACAAAGAAAATCTGCTTAAAGCTTACCAAACTTCAATTAAAACAATTTCTTTTGCGGAAACAATGGATGAGAGCATTACTGCAGATGCCAGTTTTTCAAAATTGCTTTACCTTCCTTTATATCTTCAAGTCGATATTGTGTTGGCTGCTTTTGTGATTCTCAAACTTCAATTTTCCGAACTTGCTGAATTTCTTGATACAACGTCAGGCAAACGCCATTTCGCCAGTGCAATTGCAATCATGAGAAAATCTTCTGTCAAAGAAAATGATTTTCCAATTCGAGTTTCTACAATTATGTTTCAACTTTGGAAATTACATGCAAAGGACCGCGCTGACTCAATCAGAGATAATGGAAAGACTAAATACGTCTCTCCAAAATTAAAACTTGTTTCCAGGATGGCTCCAAGCGTGTTATTTGATAGTATTTGGGTATGGAGAGAACGGTATGGCACATTTCACGTCCTTCCTCAAGGAGCTGGACAAGCTCAACACCACCCAGTATCAACACAGTTACAGTATCAACATCAGCGACAACAGCAGTCTTCTTGGCATTCAGCAAGTAGTGGATCATCTCAACCTCAATCCAAAATTACATCGCCGCGTCTACTGGAGAGAATGACGAGCGATGGTCCTCAATTGAAAAATACTCGAGGTGTAATTGCATTGCTTGACAATACCAATTCGAGCGATGGGCCAACATTCGAACAACAGCACTCAGCATTGCCACCGCCAATTTTACCGAATGATGATTTACGAAATACAGCATTATTAAGCAATGCAACCGCATCCCCTCCTACACAGCTTTTTCCTCTATCAATGGGCACAGATGAGTTGGTTAATTTTCTTGATAACGAGGCTGTTGCCTTCGATCATTTATATCTTGATTGGCAAGAAATGGGAGTACTGTGGGATGATATGTCCTCAATATTCATGGGACCCAACATTCCCGATGACCAAGGACCTGCTCCAGATGAAATGTTACCCCAAAATGGGGGAGTATCTGGTGAATTAACAAAGTTCTAAGCTGATGTCGTTTACGCATATTTTTGTCATTTATAGGAGTTTAAGCAATCTGACTTTTTTGTGTCGTATATTGTTTGTTACACTGAGCCATGCTTGCAAATAATAAAAAACCGTAGCAGCTTAGAAGTGCAAGCTATTTTTGTAGGCCCTATTCTGAACTATGGCTAACAGTTCTATTAACAAACTGTTAGCACTCTGATAGAGCGCGTGCTAAAAAAACTCGGCAAAGCCTTACTATATAGAGCATTAAACTCGATATGCTGATCGACTGTGGTGTACATGAGTTTAGAGCAGCTACAAATTTTATAAGTCATGCCACCATCAGATTACCTATACAGATTAAAAACGAAAATAGCCAAACAAAATTTGCATGTCATCCTATATCGAACCATGGTAAAATAGAACTAATAGGCAGAGTTAGCGATTTTCCGCTTGCCTGCCAAGTGCGTACGTGTGGCACTCAGACCACGCTTTTCCTCGCATTGAACTATCGTAGTCTTTCGGATAACGAATGATTTGTCCCCTCGACTCGACACCTCCAGCGGCACGAAAGAGATAGGACATTACAGTGTTGAGATACAGCCACGACATTACACCTTTGTTGGGATGCACGCGATCTTTATAGATCTCGGAGTGACCAGAGACTATACGGGCCCAATCAAAAACCTCGACCCCTTCAGAATAAGCCAAGGCTCTTGAGGCGCGATCCATGTCGTAAATCATCAAATCTTCAGCAACCTCGTCGCGGTGAGTTAAAAGAGATCGGTACATTAAGCTTGTGTCATTTCCAAATAAATCGAACAAGCTGCGAACTAATTTACGCTGCCGACTTAGATAATAGCGAAACTCAGGCCAGGTCAAACGACGACTAGTAGCTGCTTCAGCCGAAATGTTTGTTCCGTGCGCAAGCAGCTGTTTTCCCAAAGCCACTTGATCCCATAAACCGGATTGGTAAATCACAAGATCTGGAGAAGTATTGTCAGGCCCCAGTACATGTGGCAATGTAGGTTCAAATAGTGCCGGGTACCGATCTTCGAACGTGACAAGTTGCATACTTGGTTTCCACCAGTATGATGGACGATATGACATATACGAGGCTAAATGCCAATGGTAAAGAGTGAAATTGAAGTACGGGACATGGCAGTACGCAGTAGTATGTGCTTTTTTTGCATTACGCAATTTCAATCCCACTTCCTCGCAAAAATATTGAACCATGAATCTATCGATTGAGTCCGCATAGAACAGGACTCGCTTGTCTCTAATCCACTGTAGGCGCCGTGTAAGTGTACTCAAACGAGCGCTGTCTTTTTGGGTCATTAAGTCTGGAGTACTCTTTTTTTTGAGACGAAGCGTAGCGTGCTCCGTTATATCCCACATCCAAGAATGAGGAGCCACTTTTATAAGTTCTTGATCTGGCCGGTCGTTGCTGATCAGATCAGCATCCTCGTCGGGACTGGCCAATGTGCCTGGACCTTTATACGTCGCTATTTCTGGTTCGCGCAAGAGAGAGACAACATCATTATACAGAGGAATATATACTGAATTATTGTATTGCTCAGTCTCATATAAGTACCCAGGCAGTTTGTACGGATCTTCACAAATGACGCTTAGATCAATAGCATCGTCTTCTTCGAGAGCCGCTTCTTGGTTGTCGCTGCCAGGCACGAAGGAGAGCACAGGGCGTAGGATATCGTAGGCGGAGGCTTTAACTTCAGAAGCTGAGCTCCAGAATGAACTGAATCCAAAGGATTTGTCGATGTTCGTCTTTGGAGTGCTGGGTCCCCCTGGCTGGCCATTGGTGTGCGCCGGCGCAGAGATGGCTTTCTCAACATGGTTCCTGAACAACGTCTGCGCATAGAACAGCGAAAACATGGATGTGAGCAGCGTCAGCAGCAGCAGAGACAGACGGGATACCCTGCGCACCAGCATAATTATTTGAATATCCCTGGGAAGGCAAAGCGTTCAAGTTGCCAAAGAGTCTTGATGTTGCTGCGCGTCGAGCAAAGGCGATCTGGATATCTAACTCTAATTCAGCAAGGAGGGAGCACTATGGCTGCATTGTTGTACGGGTTTTGTCATAGGGTTTTATCATAGGGTTGCTGCTGTTGAGCTTGTTGCGCGTTTTGAATTTCTAAACCTAAACAATCTTAATTTAATAATTTTAATCAATTTAATATTATTATCTCATTTAATTATAGTAACATTTTATATGAAAGTATTTTAATAGTCAAGTGTTAATAGTAACATTTAATTATGTTTTAAAGAATAAATAGTAAAATATTAATTATTAGTTATGGGTTTATCATATGGGTTTTATCATAGGGTTTTATCATAGGGTTTTATCATAGGGTTTTATCATAGGGTTTTAT